>BMAC01000636.1:175447-201728 GCA_014905375.1 Phtheirospermum japonicum | reverse complement strand
CTATATCTTTTTTTTTTTTTTTTTTTGCTGAAAAAACAATTTTATTTTGTGTTACAGGTACCCACATACTCCAGGTATATGGACTGAGGAACAAGTCGAGGCTTGGAAACCGATTGTCGATGCGGTCCATGCTAAAGGCGCGTTTTTCTTTTGCCAGATTTGGCACGTCGGCCGGGGTCTCAAAACACAGGTTTTTTTTTTTTTTGATATCAGAATTCTTTGTTTCTCCTCTACTCAACATGTGTGGATAATTAACCTTAGTTAATCATAACGCTTTTGGAACTGATTGAACTGCGTTTTCAGGGTTTCAGCCGAACGGACAGGCTCCAATATCGTGCACGGGATAAAGGATTAACTCCGCAAGGTGTGGATGTTGGTCAATTTTCTCCCCACGACGGTTGAGAACCGATGAAATCCCACAGATCGTCAATGATTTCCGACTTGCTGCCAGAAATGCTATAGAAGCCGGTAGGCTATCATTCAAAATTTGACATTTTGTCGTGTCGTTCCTGTTTTACATTATAATTTGCATGTCCTCATATCAAAGGGTTTGAAAACACCAAATAATAATAATAAATAAATAAATAAATCTCAGCTTTTTTTTTTTGGAGAGGGAAATACACACATTTTTCCACCTAAAAGTTTATGTATATATATAAATTTTTAACTTAAACTTACCCTTGTGCAGATTCAGAAATATCGGTAGCTTCAGACAAGAGAAAGCCACCTTTGGAAGCTCTCTGGGAGTAATACAAAATAGCATGTGGCTGAGGTATGTTATTATACGATCTCTGTCTTGTTAGTGGTGCCAAAACAACTCTGTAAACCAAAAAATAATAATAATAAATAAACCCATCGATTTTTAATAATTCACGATATTATTATTATTATTTTGTATAGAAATAGGATTCTGACTGAAAACACAAACAAACAAACAAAAGTTTCCCTCTAAATATCAAGCAGATCTATGTGAAATATATATTTTCATTTCCAATTACGGAGATTCAGAGTTCAGACAACAGACCAAGCATATTTCAGTTTTTCACAAAAAAAGAAAGAAAAAAAAAAAAGAACTTCTCAACTATATGTACAAAATCCAACTAAATGAGCTCGCCAGTACGGAATTACAGATGTAAACATGATATAACAAAAACATATTCTACAGAATTAACAGTAGAGATCACAAATATTTTATAATAAATTGCATTTTCAACCAATAATAATAATAAGAAGAAAAGTGTACTTTGAAAAAAAAATGCATAACTGTGAAATTAACGATTCATTAATTCCTTAAACCAAAAAAAAAAAAAATTGAGAAAAAAGCATACCTATGAGAAAGCTGAAACTTTCCCATTTTGTAGGGAGTGAGAAGTGGGATATTGTGCTGCTTTACTTGGGCCTCGTCATCTTTCTTGGTTTCAATATTTCTGCAAACTATGACTGTACTTTGAAAAGAATGAAAAATGCAAGCCATTATTAAATTTTGGGAGGAGGAAAGGTAGGGCGGATAAATGAGAAGTGAGGGGATTTTGAGAACCAAATAGAAAAAACTAAAAAAAGGGAAGGGGAAAAAAAATAAAAGAAAGAAAAAAAGAATAAGAGTTGGTGCTGGTGGCCAGCGCCCAATTGGAGGGGACGCTGCAGCTTTTTCTTCTTTTTTTTTCGTTTTCTTACCGACACAATTCACGTGAGAAATGAGAATATGAAAATGTTTTATATCATGACATCATATTCTATAATCTATCTATCTCTATATATATATATATATATATATTAAAGTAGAGGTATGGAGAGATAATAAATGCCATTTTTTTTAGTTTTGTAGAGAAAAAATGTCATGTAGGATTATTTTCTTTTTTTAGTTTTGTAAAAATTTTCTTAATTTATTTAATTAATTATGACTTGGTTTCTTTTTTTCTGGAGAGAGAAAAAATGCCACGTAGGATTATTTTCTTTTTTTAGTTTTGTAGAGAAAAAATGTCATGTAGGATTTTCTTTTTTTTAGTTTTGTAAGAATCTTCTTAAATGAATACCTTATTTAATTAATTAATTAAAAAGTCACCTAGGATTAGTTTCTTATTTTAGTTATGTAAGAATTTTCTTAACATAATTATGATATATATACCTTATTTAATTAATTATAATTTAGTTCCTTTTTTTAATTAAAAAACCACCTATAATTATTTTTCTCTTTTAGTTATGTAAGAATTTTCTTAACATAATTATGATATATACTTTATTTAATTAATTATAATTTGGTTCTTTTTTAATTAAAAAGCCACTTAGAATTAGTTTCATCTTTTAATTATGTAGAAATCTTCTTAATATAATTAGGATAGATACTGTAATTAACATTAAAAATAATAAGAATTAATATTATATATATAATCACTTATATGTTATTTTTAGCTTTCTTTTACGTTTTTTTTTGTTTTTTTCATTTCGAGTCGAACAATATCAAATCAAATTTGTCACTTTTTCTCATAAATAATTTGATCACTTTATTTAATTAAATTATACAAAAATGCCCAATATAATATAATTTGATATTATTTTTATTGGCTATCAGCATGTTGTTTATAAAATATTATTACGATTCAACACTTTATTATTTGAATTGATCTCATAAGATAATGTATTTTGTTATTATCTCAAAAATCGCGTAAACAATACAAGTGCAAACCCAACACTAAGTGGAATGAAAACTATGACATCAATTACAATATATTTGGAAAAAGATCAACTAATTCTAAAACAAAAAAAGGGAAGGCCGCATCTGAATGCAAATGGCTAAACACAGTAGTTTTGAAAGCATTCATGTCATACTTAATATCATTTTAAGTTCAAAATCGAATTTATTCTTTTTGGTGCATTTATATTTTACATACTAATCGCTCCAACATCATTGTAATATTTATATTTTATTAATACTTATACTATTATTTGCTCATTGTGCGGAGGAAAAAAAATATCTTTACATGAAATTGTAGCAGACATGCAATCCATACTGGACATTGAAAACAATATATAAAACAATGTAAGAGAGAAAAATAAATCACGTAGAATTATTTTTATTTTTTTAATTATATAGGAATTTACTGAATATAATTAGGATAGATGCCCTAATTAATATTAAAAATAAAAAGATCATTTCTATATATACACACACATACACACACACACACACACAATTTTTAAAATTATATAAAAATAACAACATAACTCAATATTTATTTTATTGGCTATCAAATATTATTACGATTCAATACYTTTTTATTTGARWTGATCTCATAAATAATATTTAATATTAATGATGATTTATCTTTTTTAATTATGTAGAAGTTTTCTTAACATAAATAGGATGAATACCCTAATTAATATTAAAAATAATTAATAAGATCATTAATATATATATATATATATATATATATATATATATATATATGTGTGTGTGTGTTATTTTATTTTTAATTGTGAGCCCAACAATATCAAATTCGTCATTTTTTCTCAAAAATAACTTTACCACTTTTTTAATTAAAATATGCAAAATTGCACAATGAAATACAATGCAGTATTTGTTTTATTAGCTATCATCATGTTATTTATCAAATACTACTACGATTCAATACTTTTGATTTGAATTGATTTCTTAAAATAATATATTTTGTTACTATTTCAGTAATCATGCAAAACAATACAAGTGCAAAACCAGCATCGAGTGGAATGACCAATGTGGCATTCACTATAATAGATTCGTAAAAAGATCAACTAATTATTTGTTAGTTGTTGGTGATATTGATCCACAAGGTGGTAGCAAAAGAATTGCAGTAGAAAAGAGATCTGATAATTTGAAACGTATCAACGAGTTGCATCCTTCGTACGTTGCTCTACACTATCCATTACTATTTCCATGTGGTGAAGACAGCCAAAGAGAAGATATATCTTTTTCTGAACCTCGAAAACCTAAAGGCAAGGGTAAGCAATATGTGAGTCAGATGAAGTTCTTTTCTCACCGATTGCATGAAAGAGACACGGAGGTACTCACTATTCTATATAGTCGACGACTCCCACAATAATTTATAATTGATGCATATACGATTATTAAATCTTCAAAATTGTGGTACGTCAAAATTCATCAAAAGAAATATGAGGTGAGAATTACAGTGTGATTGTTGATGTAGTGTTACGAGGTGAAACAGATGGCTCAAGTGTTGGTACTCATGGTGTCTTGCCCGCGACATTTACTAGCGGTTCTTCAGAGGGTCGTTTCCCATAATTTTTATCTATTACTGAATTGTGTAGCTCATTTAAATGTTAAGTAGTAACCAATTTAGATCTATCAAGTATTTATTCAATATGTCAATAAATGTAACTGTAGGTTCACTATAACATTCTATTAGAATAATGTGGGGATATAGAGGATAAAAAGATTGATGAGATCAACATGTATTATAATTATCATTACATTTCTCCATGGGAAGCGACGTGAAGAATATTAGTTTATGAAATTCAGTATAAAACTCCAACTAACATGTGTTTAAGTTTTCATCTTCCAGAATAGCATAATGTATTGTATAATGATAATGATCAGTGAACACAATAAAACGTAATTCGAGGCAAGTAAGAAAAATCGGGAAGCACGGAGTTGCCTTATGTTGAGTTTCCTAAAAACTTTCTTAGTACTAAAAAAATAAAAGAATGGACACCTAGGAAGTTAGATTTGTTTTTATTAATACGAATTTATTCCGCCAAAATTGATAAAGTCATGGATGCAGTACATTTAACCAAGGGCGGTGTATTTCTCATCTATAGATACAGATGATGCTTTCTACAACTGTTAAATATAATAGTGAAATTGTTCTTAATGTAATATCTAACGACATAACTTCTCTTCTTATTTCAAAAGGAAGAACTGGACATTCCAGATTTAGGGTTACTTTTAATATTCACCAAGATTTTGATCATTACTGGTACTCCACTTGCAAAATTAATGAATGATGCGCATGTCATTATTTGGGACGAAACTCCAATGATGCATAAACATTATTTTGAAACTTTGGACAAAATATTGAAAGACGTGATGAGATCGCAAAACAATTATAATACGCAGCTTCCATTTGGTAATAAAATAATAATTTTTAGTGAAAATTTTCATCAAATTTTACCGGTTGTTCCAAAAGGCACTAGACCAAACATAGTTCACATAGTGATCAAATCTTCGCATTTATGAACTCATTACATAGTTTCGAAGTAGACCAAGAATGTGGTGCTGCAAAGTCACAATTCAGATCCCAATTGTCAAGTTAAAGAATATTTTCAACTCGATAAATAGTATAGGAGATGTAATAGTTGGAGGACCAAATGATGGTATCGTTCAAATTGAAATCTAGATTATCTATTATTGAAAGATGATGTTGACCATGTTCTGTCAATTGTGGCGAGCACATATCCACAATTTGGAAAAACTACTGAATGCTTCACTTATTTGGAGGATCGTGCTATTCTTTCCCTACAGTTGATGTCGTCGATTTGATTAATAAATATATGATTTCATAAGATGATGGAGAATGTAAAGTATATCTTAGGTCTGATAATACATACAAATTCGACTCAAACATTGACATATTGTAGGACGTCTACTCATCAGAGTTTCTAAATACCATTAAATGTTATGGATCCCGAACTATGAGCTAAAACTAAAAATTAGAATTCCACTCATGTTGTTGGGAAATATCGATCATTCCCTTGTGTTGTGTAATATTGGTTGTTGACTTGACGATCATACTGTATAGTCTAATATTTATCAAGGAAGCAATGCAGATGAATTGTTGTTAATCCCTAGAATGACTGTCACACCATCCAATCTGAGGTTACCTTTTAAATCCCAATGATGAAAAATTCCTCTAATTGTGTCATATGTTATGATGATCAACAAAATTCAAATACAATCTCTCTCTCTCTCTCTCTCTCTCTCTCTCTCGTGTTGGACTTTTCCTGAAGAAGTCAGTTTTTAATCATGGTCAGTTATACGTTGCTATATCAAGAGTGAACAATCGCAAGGGTTTAAAAATATTGATCGACGATGATGAGAATAAACATAGTAAAAAACTATAAATGTTGTGTATAAGAAAATTTTTCATAATTTGTAAAGTACATTTTGTATAATAAAAATCCTTTTATGAAGGTTATATCATTTTGAATACTATTCAATCTTTAATTAATATTTAGATGATTTATATATAGGGAGCGGTTATGGTAAAACCATCTCTGGTGTGAGTTCTTATCGAAATACACACACAAATACATATATACATAACTTAAGTATACATATATACAGTTATTTATTTGAATATTTTAATACATTTAAAATAATTATTTTTATTTTAGATAAAATAAAATAAAAATTTATCGTGCAACGCACGGGTATAATACTAGTAATGATATAATATGTTATTATTATTTAATACTTAAAAAATATATATTTTTTTAAGAAAAACATTTGTGTCGATTTGTTTTTTCTTTGAAAATTTAATCTTTTTACGTTTTCAAATAAGATTGTGATGTAATAACAAATTATATCGTGCATATTTAGTATAATACTAGTGTGCAAGTCGTATGAAATTAAAGTTGGAATAATAATTGGTTAATATCATAATTAGTTATTTTATTTTTACATAATTGTGATATAGAGAACTTTTGAATAAATTACTATTCTGTGTATTCACTTACACTAATTTGTATGTCTAGTATTGCAATAATCAGTGTACTATTGTGTATTTTCAGTGGTACTATTATGTATTTTTATTATATTGTGCATTTTTCTCCAATACTAATGTACACATTCAGTTAGTTGATGATATCATACTCATTTTTTTATTAATGCACAAGTGCATGAGATGATGCACATTATAAATGATCAAAATTCAATTCATGTAAACAATATAAAAAAAATAAAAAGGGGATTTTTTTTAAAATATATTTATTATTTTTTTAATTATTTATATTTTAATATAAAATAAAAATTAATAAATAAATCCTGATATGATTATTAATAAATCTAAAGTTTATAAGTAAGTATGATGACATCATCATTCTCAAATCTAGTGGTTGAAGTACATTCTCATTTCTCACAACAAGACTCATGCTCACGGAACACATGTGAAAACCTAGGCTCAATCAAAGATCACATGATTGGATAATATTAATGGTTGAGAAAATGTCATGTCAGTTGGATAATAGGGTATAATTGCTTATTAAATTAATAATATACTAATATAAAGGTATTTTTGTACTTGCATCGATTTTATAAATAGCACATAATTGTTCATCCGGTAGCACTACGGGCGAATAAATTTTGCACTCAATGTCAATAAAAATAGTACCGAAAGTTTCGTCAGTACCTGCAAATTTAAACTTTTGAAAAAACAAACTCAAATTTTAAAAACATTATATAATTCTTTCATTTGTTATTCGTTTTAAACAAACAAAACAAAACATATCAGATTAATCGTTTTTAAAATATTTACTATTTAAAATCCATATTGCATATTTATTTATTTTTATTCATAAACTTGAAACAAAATAGCTGAAAAATTAAGAGTTTGAATACCACTTGTAAATAATCCAAGGAACATGACAGGGATAGGAACCACTGAAGGTACTAAAGAAACAAGAACAACAACGACTAGTTCATCCGCTAAGATATTCCCGAAAAGTCGAAAATTAAGTGATAAGAGCTTTGTGAAATCTTCTAAGATGTTTATGGGTAAAAGAATTGAGGTTGAAAATACTATATATAAAAGAGAATTAAGTAAAACGAGATTAAGAAGTAGGAGAATAATTAAGTAAAACGAGATTAAGAAGAAGAAGAAGAATATTTATAGTATTTTTTGCACAAATTAGCAACTTCGAGCTTGAAAATATAAGAGAAGGAGAAGAATAGTAGAAATGAATTGGTGTTGGAGAGTGGCGTATTTATAGGTGTAAAAATGGATTTAAAAAAAATAGTCGTTAGTTAACCGCCGATTTCAGTTAACCGGCAGTTAAATCACCAATGTCTAATCTATTTTACCGTTGATTTCAAACGGTTAAAAATCGGGCGGTTTAACCACCGGTTAGTAGCCGATTTTAATCGGTGGTTACCTCCGCCAAATTTTTTTTTCCGGTTAACCTGCGATTTCGATTGGCTGGAAACCTTAACCAAAATCGAACCGCCGGATTTCGCTTGGCGATTACGGTTTTAACCGAAACCGACCGTCAACGGTTAAAAATCGGCGATTAACGGGCCGTAACCACCGGTGACAGGTCTAGACGGAATTCATCAACTCATTTAATACCAAAATCAAAGACGTCACATCAAACAACGTACAATAAAGCACTAAAATACGCATTTGCATTGAATCAAATTTAAGAAAACAACTAACGGATCAGCCGTTAGGACAAAATCTCATACCAATACATTATAGTGCAAATATCAATACATTATAATAAAAAATAAATACATTATAATACAAAAATCAATAGATCATAGCACGAGTCAGGAATTTATGAAAAATTAATACTTTCAAGTACAAAAATTAATACATCACAATACAAAAACCAATACATTGTAGTATCGAATCAAATGACTTAACAGGTTATAACCTGTTAATCTGATCTATCAGAAGTGTTAAACATTTTCATAATCTCCGTGAAATAAATGAAGGATTTCAAAATCCAAGACAAAAAAGAAATTGAAAATAGGAGGTGAAGCTCTGTTTAAAAAAAAAAAAATCCTAATTAAATCGTGTGAAGATTGTGAGTTTACTTATCTTGCATCCTATGCAACATTGCACGATGCATTTGCGTGCGTCATTAGAGATAGAGAGATTTGGGTTAAACAAGTATTTTTTTCCTTGTCAAACTCGAGCCAGATACATTGAACCATTGCCCCATTTGCCAAACTGCAGCCAGCACAATCTCAATCAAAATCATTCAACTATTAATTAATGATTTTCTCTATTTTATTTCAAAACAAATTTCCAATAACTACACTTATAGAGTTCCATCTTTGCAATGTTAACTATATTTTTAATTCTACTAAAATTAAAATCTTTTTCCAGAGTAATTTCAAGATAAACTTTAAACATCTACATATTTTATTCCTTATAGATATACTGTTTAATTGTACATATACACTCCGGTAGATCATGAAAAATAAGTGCAAGCTTTCACTCTCAATTAATATTCACTTTTACGTTCGGGTCAGTGTTGAGATTTCTGACATAAATAATTAATCGGATTTAATTAGAGTTGAGAAATCAATACAATTAACACAAAATTTATAACAGCACGTGAATTTGAACTATACTGCTTATAATGATTTTCTCAACATTCATTTCAAAAAAAAAAAAACTATACAGATTTGTAGGCAAGAGAGGTTGGATTTCAAAATAATCTTTTTTTTAGAGTAATTTAAATATAATCTTTAAACATATGCAGATTTTTAAGTTTCCAACTTTTAAAAAGAAAATCTCAAAATTAATTCTTGATTAATAATGTTTTTGGCAAATATCTTAATTAAATACTTACAAAACTGTATTCCATGTCCCTTTCACCAAGGTCGTATCACATCACACAATCCCAAATAAAGACACAAAATATTTTGTCATGCGTGACGACGTAATAGTAGTAGGCATGATTTCTCTGCTATTTTTTTTTATTATTATTTTACATTTTTTAGTATTTTTTAATAAAATAATATAATAATTATTTAATATTTATAGCTATAATACGAATCAATTTTCTTAATTTTTTTAAAATAATCAATCATTATAGATTAAATTAAACGAGGTAATAAAAGATGAGAATTTTACGATATTGTCAAGACACATATCTTCTCCCAATAAGAACCATTAAATTAATTTTAAGTTATAAATATTAAGTTATAAAAGATCGGTAAATATAAAATTTAAAGAGGATTGAGAGACACAGTGGGGCACATAATCAATTCCATAAAAGACGACGATTTGTTGTTCCTTACTTTTTGGGTCAAAATTAGCACGCAACTCCATTATTGCCAATTAGTGGGTGCAGCAACTACTAACCTGTGCTTATAGTTATAGCAACTCATCCATTTTCAGAGCGACTGTTTAGTTTGGGATTGTTAATATCAAATTGGCACGACAATAACCGATATTAGTTTATTGTAATATTTAAAATTAAATATTTAATCAATAATTTATTACATTTAATTAAATATTATATTATAGTACCACATCAATAACTTTTCATTTGAGATAAAAATAAAATGTAATAATACAAAATCAACGACATATTTATAATTTATAATAAATAAGAATTTTAACTATATTTTAAATCTCAAAATTCAAAATTTTAACAAATTTTAGTTCAAATGTGCTTATGGGCATTGGAGTGCTGATGGGGGTCTCAACCCCATCGATTTTTTTAATTGCACGCGTGATTTACGAGAAAAGAAAGTATTTTTCATAATGAATCTCGGGTGGTTTCTTAGTTTTTGCGGTCTATTTTTATTTTTTCTTAAGAAAATGAAACTACACATCTCGATCGTTCCAAGCATTTTGTTTTAAAATTCATGTAGTTGACGTTATCAAAATAAACTCATGTTTAAATGCTAACAAGGAAAAATATTTTTTAGAGGGTGTATTCATATGTAACTTATAGTGATATCTTATATATTTTTTGGGAGTTTATAAAATTTTTGTATAATCTTATGTTTAAAGATGAGATTTGGTAGTGTGATTTGATAGGAAAAACCAATCAAATTACAATTTCAAAAAATATTAGACTTATTAAATATCTCGTGACAATTTAAGAATTCAAAATATCTCAAATGAATACATTGAAATTTTATGGACATTTAATATTTTATTAGAAATCTCAATTAAATAACTCAAGATTTTTATAAATTTTAAAATATTTTAATTAAATACATCATAATTTTAAAAACCTTAAAACGTATTTAAAAGTTCTAAAAGAATACACCTCCCTTAAACTTCAAAGCCAAAAAAAAAAAAAGAAAAAAAAAACATGAAAGCTCTAGATGAAAATAAATTTTCCCTATTTTATATACCCTATCTATCAGTTTTGTAATAAATATTTGTAGAGGTTTGACTTTGTAACAAAATATTTGTATTTTTAATATAATTATACATTTATTCACATTTTATTTTTACTTGTATTCCAAAATATATTTATTCTTGAGAAAATTCTCATTTAATATATATAGATCTCACTTAATTACTATAAAATCATCTAACTAAAATTTATCACATTTAAATTATGACCATTTAATCAAAAAATCATGACTTAAACTATCTACAATAATCTTATCCTTTCTTTTTTTTTTTTTTAACTTCCGTTCTCTACGTTACTAAGAATTTTATACAGTATAATATGCAATTGAGATTTATAGAAAAAATAATTGAAGAATAAAAATAAAATTTTGTGTTAGTGTGAATTAAAAATCACATATTTCATACTACTCATGTATACTAGTATGACATATTCACAAAATCATTTGAAACATAGTTTTAAATTCAAAATGTAGTATGTAATTATGTTTGTAAGTGAATAGTAGTATGTAATTTTGAGATTCTAAATGAATAATAACATGAAACTTTACGGTGTAGTATGCAATTTAAATAACGACAGCGGGTAATTTGAAATTAATATGAAGTAGTGTAAATTTTGGTCGAACGGTAGGTAGTAAGAAATTAACATGAAGCAAAGGGTATTATGAAATTAATATGAAATAGTATGAATTTTGATTGGACGGTAGGTGGTATGACATTAATGTGAAGTATTATAGATTTTGGTGGAATTAAACTTGAAAAGAAAAAAAAAGTTGAAAAAAAGAAAAAAGATTAGTAAGTTTAATTTAGTAATCTCACGTAGTATTTCGTATTAAATGGTAGTTAGAATATCATTGGATTATTTAGAATAATATATTTATCAATTTGCGCATACTGTGGATGCCCCTTTATTCTTTCCAAATTACCACCTTATTTGATTTACATAATTGATGAATCTTCATTACAACAATATCGAAAGTAAAAAACTTAACACATGGCAAAAATAATTATATGACACATTAAATATTTGAAATTATCAAGAGTAATGTCAAATTATAAACATTACTCTACATTTAATTTTCACGATTATATTATTTTTCTTTCTTTTTTTTCCGAAAATAAAAGTGGTCACATAAATTAACTCTGATAAATTGGAAATTCTTTTTCTTAAATATAATCTTTTTTCGTTTGCTACATAAATTCAAATAAAATCAATGCATCGAAGATTCTATTAGAATTAACTTGATTTGATTCTCTTTCATATTTTGAGAAAGAGAAAAAATAATTTTCAAATTAAAAGTTAAATCAATCAATTGTTTATATCCATATTTTTCGAAAAAAATCTCTAAAAAGACCATTATTCCAAACTTGCTTGTGGGCTCACCCTCTCCACTATAAACTGCAGGTATAACTTCAGTTAGTGAGCATATTTTATTTAGATATTTACATTTTCAATATTCTTTTCAAAGTACAATTGTTGTTTGCAGAAATATGGAAAACAAAGGTGATGAGGGCCAAGAAACGCGCCAAATCCCACTTCTCACACCTTACAAAATGGGGAAGTTTCAGCTTTCTCACAGGTATACATTTTCTTTTTCTTTTTTCTTTTTTTTCTTCTTGGTTTAAGGAAGTAATGAATTGTTAATTTCGTTAAATTTAAAAAATTGTGGACAAGTGTTGTTGTTATGACAAAAGCCCACCCGGGCTTTAGTTGAAAAGGGTATTTATTTTGTGATTTCGCTTGTTAATTCTGTAGAATATGTTTTTGTTATACCATGTTTAGTTTTTTCGGGTTTTTTAAATCTGTAATTATTCACTGGCGTGCTCATTTAGTTGGATTTGTATATATAGTTGGGCATCTACTAAAGAGCAAGGCCTCGTATGGAAACTGAATTTTGAGTGTGTTGATTTGAAATGTGTTTTTCACATAGATATGTTTGATTAAGCCGAGATATGCTTGGTGATCTTTTGTCTGAAATCTGAAAATTCCATATTTGGAAGTGAAAATATATTTAGCTATAGATTTGAAATTTGTTTTTCACAGTGTGCTTGATTAAAGCGTAAAATTGTTTGATTGTATTTTTCAAAATCCTATTTCCATAAAATAAAAAATAAAAATAAAAATCAGGAATTGTTGGGAATGGAAAGTGGCATTTGAAAACACCACTAGGAATTATAATTTTGTGAATGATTAAAAATGGATTTTTTGTTTTTTCTAAATTTTTTTGGTTGACAGAGTTGTTTTGGCACCTCTAACAAGGCAGAGATCATATAATAACATACCTCAGCCACATGCTATTTTGTATTACTCCCAAAGAGCTTCCAAAGGTGGCCTTCTCTTGTCTGAAGCCACAGGAGTTTCTGATACTGCTCAAGGGTACCCACACACTCCAGGTATATGGACTAACGAACAAGTCGAGGCTTGGAAACCGATTGTCGATGCGGTGCATGCTAAAGGCGCGGTTTTCTTTTGCCAGATTTGGCATGTCGGCCGGGTCTCAAACACAGGTTTTTATTTATTTTATTTTATTAGTTTATCAGGATTCAGTATGTAATAATCTTAATAATAACACTTTGTAAAACAAACAAAAAACACACAAGAATTATGATTACAGGGTCTGGTCGATTATTCACTATTGGAGCAATTGGTTGCTTTTCTGCTCTGTTGATGATTGAGCTACGTTTACAGGGTTTCAGCCGAACGGACAAGATCCAATATCGTGTACGGATAAAGGATTGACTCCGCAAATTCGAGCTAACGGTGTTGATGTTGCGGAATTTTCTCCTCCACGGCGGCTGAGAACCGACGAAATCCCACAAATTGTCGATGATTTCAGACTTGCTGCAAGAAATGCTATAGAAGCTGGTACTGATATATTTTTTTGCATTTAGGCAATTTCTTTTGTTGGATTTTGATGCTTATTCCAATTTTCCCTAGTTTCTAATTGCAGACACCTGTGTATGATTCTTTGTTTTTTTAGCTTCTGCTATAATAAATCACTTCTTTCGAAAGCAGAATTTGTTTCAAATCACTCCTTTACTCAAAACCAGTGCTCTATTTCGTTTTCAGGTTTTGATGGGGTCGAGATCCACGGTGCGCACGGTTATCTAATAGACCAATTTCTCAAAGACCAAGTCAACGATCGGACAGATCAATATGGAGGGTCTCTCGAGAACCGTTGCCGTTTCGCTCTCGAAATAGCCGAAGCCGTGACGAACGAGATCGGAGCTTACAGAGTTGGAATGAGGCTTTCGCCGTTTGCGAACTTCATGGAGTCCGGGGACTCAAACCCTAAAGTCCTCGGGCTTTACATGGCTGAAGCTTTAAACAAACACGAGCTTCTTTATTGCCATATGGTCGAGCCGAGGATGGGAACCGTTGTGGAAAAAAGGGAATGCCCACATAGTCTTGTCCCGATGAGAAAGGCGTTTAAAGGCACTTTTATTGCTGCCGGTGGTTATGACCGGGAGGACGGTAATAAAGCCGTGGCTGAAAATCGTGCCGATCTCGTCGCTTATGGCCGTCTTTTCTTGGCGAATCCAGATTTGCCTAAGCGGTATGAGATTAATGCACCTCCTAATAAATATAACAGGGACACTTTCTACTTGGCTGATCCTGTTGTGGGCTATACTGATTATCCATTTCTTGAAGAAATTGCTTGATTTCCATTCTAAACCCCCTGCTATATTGGTTACGATTAATCGAATGATGAGATGTATAACTGATTATCCATTTCTTGAAGAAATTGCTTAATTTCCATTCTAAAACCCCTGCTATATTGATTACAATTTATCGAATGATTATAATGTACTTTTGACCAGTGCACAAGAATGGTTGATACCTTTCTCCTGTGAGTTCCATTTAACTGTCACTCTTTTAACTGTAATAATGGCTAAATCACAGTTGAAGAGTTAGCCCGCCTGCTTGACGGATAGTCGAGAAATCATTTGATGCAAGTAAATGAACATAGACAAGTCATGTGCAACGGTGGTAAATCAAATTAATTGGTACACACTGTTCAAATCCAATTCTACACCTAAATTGTGTGCGGGCAACTTTGGCTTAGGGCCTCTTAGACGGGTCAAAGTTTGCTCAATTCATTTTGGGCGTGTATAAATTGTAGCCCAACTCATTCTTGGGCCTATCGGAAAAGGTCTGCGAGCTGGGCTGAAAATTGAGACATTGTGAGTTCTATATTTTTTTTCCTCATGAAACGAAATATCAACTGCATATTCCGAGTGTTCCGAGCATTTTTTCATTTAAATAAAATAAAATAAAAAAAAAAACCGAACAAAAACACTCATATTAAATTCCAACAAGATAAAACAACTTATACTCCAAAACCAGAAAAAGAAAACAAAACACGTGAAAGCCCGGGATGAAAATAATTTTTTCCCTCCCTCTCTCTCTCACGCATACATATCATAGCTTGGTTTGTGAATAAATCTTTGTAAAGGTTTGATTTTATAACAAAATATTTGTATTTTTAACATAAATTATAGAGATGAAAGAATTTTATTTCTATTTGTATTCTAAAACATATTCATTCTTTCCAAATTATCATCTCATTTGATTTGCATAATTGATTTACTCTTTGTTTAGAATAACCAGTGCTTAAAAATATAAGCAAATTTAAAAACAAATGGTATGAATATACGCAACTCGTTTATTTATTAGTTCAACTCACTATAAAATATTATCACAAAAATATCAATATTATTTTCGAACTCTACACTTCAAAATACTTCATTTCTTTAAACTCTCACCCCCCGCACCACTTCACCTGCCGCCGTGACGCCGGCAATTGAAAAATATAAACAAAACACGCGCACAGAAATACGGTGCTGCCACCCGCCATTGCCGCCGTGCCATTAAAGAAAGAAAAGAGAAAAAAATACCTTAAAAAAATCATTCGAACCAAATTTTCGAATACAAAATATATGTTTAAATAATCGATTCGAACACAAAACACATGTTCGAAAAATTGATGCAAACACAAATACATGTTAGAAAAATTAATCCGAACGTCACTTTTTTAAGGATAAAAAAGGGTTGTTCAATTTTTTTTTTCCAAACAACATTGTATCGTTCGATCAAAAAGTTCAAAAACATGAATTCTATTCGAGAAATCAAAGACGAACACCCCTATTTTGCATCTGTTTCTTACTCTTTACCACCCAAATCTGTCACTTACCTTTTACCACCTATCACCGCCTTTTCTTCGTCCTGTTCGGCGGTGGCGGCGACGGTGTAATGGGTGGCAATAATGACAGAGTTGGAGTGGTGGTGAAAGATTGGAGTATGTATTTGGGGTGTTTAGTATTTGGGGGATTGTTGATTTTTTTTTACTGGGATGGACTCATAAATAAATGGGTGCGTATATCATCACCCTAAAATAAATCAAAGGTAAATAACTCCACTTTTATATATTATGAAACAAATTTTTGCAGATTACATTATACGTCTAATTAGTTTAATTTGTTTTCATCACATACCAATAGTTTCAAGTTCTCCCGTGTAGTTAGTCGAGAAACAATCATATTAGTCACTTTTATTACAAATTAGTGCGCGCATCTCTTTGTATTCAAAAACAAAGTGAAGATCTTTTAATAAATTTGGGCTTTTATAATTATCAGTTCTCGTTGTACTTGTTTGTCGATACATACCCCAGAGTTTATCATTAGATTGTGTCATAATTCAATCACATCAATCTATTTGATTACAACTGAAGTACAACTAAATAATCTAGTAGTACTTTGGTTGCACTTTTATTTATTTATTTTACAAATAATATATATCAACATAATTATACAATTAGCAAATCAACCTTTAACCAATAAAATTATAATACTTGTAATATAAATTTGAAAAAACTATAAAATTAACTAAATAAATACAAAAATTTGTATTTGAATTATAAATATATATTAATTAAATTAAAATTTAAAAAAGTTACAAAAATCATATATATTATAAATAATATAAAATAAATCCTAAAATATTTTAAAATTGGATTAAAATACTATGAATTCTAAATAATTATTTAATACTAAGAAAAAACATAGAAATGTTATAAAATGATAAAATAATTTTTAAAAAATATAAAATATGTTAAATATATATAAGAAATATATTTTAATTACAAAATACTTATTAAGTAATTTAAAAATAAAGAAATTACGAAATAGTGTAAATAATATAAAATAAATATTATTTCATAATAATTTGATAGAAATAAAATAAAAAATAATTTAAATCCTTAATAATCATTTACTAAATCCTAAAAGTAACAATAATACACTTAAAATGATATAAATGATAAAATAAATTAGAAAAAACTATGAATTCGATTAAATAAATATGACATATATGTTTTAATCTAAACGTTTCTTAGTAATTTCTAAAATAAAATAAAATAAAATAATAGAAATATTATAATATAATAATATAAAAAAGAAAATATTTCAGAATCAGATAGAAATATAATAAAATTATAATTAATTTCAAAATATTTATTTTGAAGATATTAAAAGATTAAATTGGCGATAGTTATGAAGTAAATTAAATAAATATATAATAGTTAATTCTAAATAGTCGTTATCTATTGAGAGTTGATAATAAAACAATAAAAAGGATCATGAAGTTATAAAATACAATAAAACAAAACTTAAATTATTTTGAAAACAGAAAGTAATATACTTAATTTAAGTTATAATTAAAAAATTATTTCCCAAATCTAGAAAATAAAAAATATATAAAATAATACGAAAATAAACAAAGAAAAGTACAAAATAAATGAGGAATCGTATCACAAATTTAATTGAGGGATTTTGTAGTCTCTTTTATTATAGTTAATATATTTGGAATTAGTGATATGCACATTTTTGTACATATTTTTGTTAACATTTTGTGTCGTGTTTGCGTGTGTTTCGCTTGCATTGATGGGTATTAGGAGTCGATTAGGCCTTATTTTGTAGTTTTAGGTTTTTGTATCATTTGCAAGGTTTTTATTATATTTTCGTATTTTTTCACTCATTTTATTATTTTGGCCGTAAAATGACCAAGCGGGACCCACTCACGCTCAGGGCATTCCATTCGGCTCGTTTTGGAACGGACAAGCAAGGGAACATAGCGCGAACATGGAACGACAACCGGCGGACGGCTAGAGCGAAAAATGAGAAAAACCGAGTCGGGAGCAGCAATGTCAGTCGATCGACCGACCAAGCCTAAATCGACTGCTCGACAGTTTGTTTTGCCGGAGAAGGAAGCAGTCGATCGACTGGTAGTCAGTCTATCGATTGCCTGTCGATCGACTGGTAGGCAGTCGATTGATTGCGACGCAGGAATTTTGTAGATTTTGACGACTTTGCCCTACGTATATAAACGTCGATCGACTGGTAGGCAGTCCTCTCTTGGTTGATTTTGAACCCCTTTCAGTCTCTTCCAAGCTATTTACTATTCCATTTCTTTTCAAACTTTAAACCCTAGTTCAATTCTTAGTTAGTTTAAGCTTAGTTAGTTTTAGTAGTTGAATTTTCATTAGCAAGTTGTAGGAGAAGGTTGTATTTCATTTTGAGTGAAGTTGTTCTTGACATTTTGAGGATTGTAAGCCATAGACCTTGAAGATTTCTTGGAGAAAAATTGGTAGTAATATTTCCCCTTTTTGTTGTGTGGAATGTTCATGTTGTTGTAATTGCTTTGTTTTCAATTTCCATTTGCATCCTCAAGCTTGTTCTTTTTATTTTGGTATAAAACTCCATGGTAGCATGTCATGAATATTTTTACCCAATTTGTTCAAACAAGCATTTGGTTTTAAAAGTTGTATGAAACTTTCCTTTTAAATTATTTGACTTCTACTCATTTAATCCCCTTTGACCTCTTCTAGTTTCAAAGCTTTATTTTCCCTCCAATTTCTCTTTCATTTACAAGTTTTATTTATTTTAGTTATTTTTAATTTATTTACAATTTTTAATTAGGTTTAATTAGTTTTATTAAAGTTAATTATTTTCAAGCAAGTTTTAATTAGTGTTTTCAACCTTGCATTTTAATTCAAGTATTAGCATTAAAAACTCATACCCAAATCAATGACTTATTGCTTTCTTAGGAGTAGATTAGTTTAAGTAAAATTAACAAGAGATTAAGTAAAAACACCGATCATCGATTATATCTATCATCGAGAGACACGACTCAAAAAAACTTACCGCTGTACAATCGACTCCGTATTATTGCGGAGACGATTTCTTAGGGTGCTAAGAAATCTTCGATCAATCAGTCCGATAATTGACTTGGGATAGTCATTGAGTAATCGAGTTAACCATTAAGTCATTGAGCCAGTTAATGAACCCGATAAATAAATTAAAGTTTATATATATATATATATATAAGTTTATACGAAAGTAATTATAAAACTAAGAGTAATAAATCATTTATGTATAGATTTCTATAACGCTAAATACTTAAAATTATAGTAATTAGTCACATATTATTAATATAGAAATATTCATAAATTATTATATAAGCTTATAAAAAAGTAATTATAAAACTAAGAGTAATAAATTATTTATGTATTGATTTCTAAAGTTAAATACTTAAAATCATAGTAATTAGTCTCAAATTATTAATATACAAATGTTCATAAATAATTATTTAGTTAAAAATATTAAAATATAATGCAATGAATTCTTTATATTATTCGAATATATAATCATATGTTTATCCTCGTATCGACGGGTCTGGTAAAAAAATAAGACTAAGGAAGATAAGTTCTTGTTACAGATTATAATTTTTTTTTTTTGTCTTCGTTGCATCAATTTTCTAGTTGTACTTATATTATCTTTTTTTTTCTTTAAAAAACTCATTAATTAATCTTTTAAATCATGTTATAAATTTTTATATTTTTTTATTCATTTTATTGTTTTCTAATTTTATTTATATTATTTTATATTTCTTGTAATTTTTGTGTTTTTCTTAAGATTTAGTTTAATAATTTTCTATAGTTTAATTATAATTTATTGTAGCTATGAATTTATATTTAATCTTATAATATTAAATACTTTTTGATTTATTTTCTATTTTTTATATTTATTAAATAAATATTTATAATTTAATTATAAGTTCTTATATTTATTTTAAAAAAAAATAACTTTATTCGATATAATTTGAAATATTTATATTTTAATTTTACTTTTTCCTATTTTGAAGGTCTATAAACTAATTATTTAGATTTATTTATAGATTATATATTTTTTAAATTTATATTTTATATTTATATTTTGTTTTTTCAAATTTCTTATATATATATATATTGTAATTTATATTATTTTTTTTCAATTTTTTTTATATTTTTCTCAATTTTATTTTTTCTTTTTAGATTTATTTAGTAATTTTCTAGAATATAATTATGAATTCTTATATTTAATTTAACTTATTTGATGTATTTTCTCTTCATGTTATTCAATGATTGAATATTTTTTTTCATATATATTTAATAAATATTTATAATTTAATCATAAGTTCTTATATTTTTATCTGTATGATTTTATTAATATTTTTAATTCTATTATACAACATTTGAAAATATTTATATTTTATTTTTGCTTTTTTGAGTTTTGCAAACTTATTAACTAATTATTTACATTTATTTGTATATTTTTATATTTATTCTTAATATTTCTTATATTTGATATTCTCATCTTTTTTTTATTATTTGTATTTTTTCCAATTTAATTTATAATTATATATAATTCTTCTATACATTTAATATTTTCTTTGCATAAATCATAATCCAATTTTCTTTACACAAATAATTATATAATTAATAAATATGTATTACTAAAAATAGTAAGTGAAATGGACGGGATTTTTTTGAGAAATATTATTAGAAACGCTAGCCTTTATATATATAGAGAGAGATTTGATTTGATTTTCTTTCGTCGTTTACTACACACCATATTATCTCGTTTATGGAATAATATTAGGGATTTTTTACGGTATCGTGAAGACATTATTCATTATCTAATAAGAACTATTAGATCAACTTCAGGTTATAAATATTAATATATCAATGAATGTAAATTCAAAATGTGTGGGATCATTGCACATTCACAATACCGTAGCTATTTCCTAATATTAATAATTACAATATCTATGTGTGAGAAAAAGAAAAATTATTTTTTAAATTAGAAGTTAAATCAATTCAATTTTTATATTTCATATTTTTTGAAAAAATACTCTAAAAACACCATTATTCCGAAACATAAAATTAAAAAGAGATATATGCCAACAAACATTTATTGTCCTATTCCCCATTCATGCATCCAACAGGCCTACCTCTGCTCCATCGTGTTTGGAGGTCCAGACTTTTTCTTATTTGTTTTGGGGAATAAATATAAAATACTTATTCCAAATGAAAAAGTTTTGAAATATACGTCAACATAAAAAACCTAACAACAATACGATTTGAACATAAATGACAATACAAATAGAAACCACCCCACAACAACGACAATACAAATAGAAACCACCCCACCAATAACAATGACACAAAAAATATGGTTGAACTGAAAATTGATAACACATAGTTGATAGTTAATTTTAAATTAATACTTGATATATTAGATGATTTAAGTTGCTAATTCAGTGTTAATTGCCAATAATAAAATAATTGAAATATAAAACAAATACGCATGAAAAGTAAAATAATAATAATAAACAAATAAATTTTAATAATAAATAAGAAATTCCAAAATATTAAAGTTAAAATTAACAAACTAATATACATAATGATAACAAAATAATTATATTATTAAATAAATATCTCCTCATGTACAAAAATATTATTTTTGTAAAAATATAAAATAACGTGTTACCCAATAAAAGGAGTATATTAAAAAAACGATTAAAATGATTTTTATTTTTCAATCATCTATCAATTAATTTGAAAAGGCTAAGTGTCTGCTTGGTTGAGCTGATAGCTGATAACTGATACTTGATAACGGGTAGTTGATAGCTGCTTTTAAATTACTGCTCGGTAAACATCTCCAATGCTAATCTTTTGACAGTAAATAAATTTTAACACATGTCAATTAATTAATATAATGTCTATCCCCGTTAGATGAATGTTAAAAGAATAAGTTTTTGTTTCAAAAGTTATCTCCAATGCATAAAGTCTACGACAATAATTTTGTGTATGTGAGCATTTATTTTTTGAATAATAAAATAAAAAATATATAAATAATGCAGATAAGTTTGACCAACTAGAGTCCAAACCGAAGGAGTAAAACATCAGTTCCTAATTTTTTGCTATTTCATTCTATTTAACATTCTTTCACAAATCAGACAGTGCGATCGAAAGTGTTGAAATTATTTTTTTCCATGTCAGCACAACACTGCCTAAGACACTACGCATCGGAGAATAAATTATATGTACTGCTTTTAGAGTAGGTCTTGGGTGAGACCGGTCTCATAGAATGAGACCACGTTTTACCATTTTATAAGGTGACCCACACCCAGAAAACAACCCAAACCCAACAACCCAAAATTGGACCCAACCCCCTTCATTTTTTTAAATTTATCGGAAAAATAGTAAAAAAAATCAGAAAAATCTGAAAATTTGCAGGTTGATGCGCAACAATAAGACTAATAATCGTACAACCCAAAATTGCAAAACGATGAACAACGAATATTCGGTGAATTTTTTCAATTTTCAAACTAACCGAAAAAATAGTAAAAAAAAATCGAAAAAATTTGAAAATTTGCAAGTTGATGCGCAACAATAAGACGAACAATCATATAGCCCAGAATTACAATACGATGAACAACGAATATTTGGTAAATTTTTCAATTTTTCAAACTAGCCGGAAAAATAGTATACAAAATAGGAAAAATCTGAAAATTTGCAGGTTGATGCGCAACAATAAGACGAACAATCGTCCATCCCAAAATATCAATACGGTGAACAAAGAATATTTGATGAATTTTCTCAAATTTTCAAATTAGCCGAAAAAATAGTAAAAAAAAAGAAAAAATCTGAAAATTTCCAGATTGATGCGAAATAATAAGACGAACAATCATACAGCCTATAATTGAAATACGATAAACATCAAAAATTTGGTGAATTTTTTCAATTTTTCTGGAATATTTGGTGAATTTTTTTAATTTTTCAAACTGGCCGGAAAAATAGTAAAAAAAATTGAAAAAATTTGAAAATTTGCAGGTTGATGCGCAATAATAAGACGAACAATTTCACATCCCATAATATCAATACGATGAACAACGAATATTTGGTTAATCTTTTCAAATTTTCTGGAATATTCGGTGAATTTTTTCAAATTTCCAAACTAGTCGGAAAAATAGTTAAAAAAATGGAAAAAATCTAAAAATTCGCAGGTTGATGCTCAATAATAAGACGAATAACTGTATAATCCATAATTGCAATACGATGAACAACGGATATTTGGTGAATTTTTTCAATTTTTCTGAAATATTTGGTGAATTTTTTTAATTTTTTAAACTGGCCGAAAAAATAGTAAAAAAAATAGAAGAATTTAAAAATTTACAGGTTGATGCGCAATAATAAGATGAATAATCATATAACCCAGAATTATAATACGATAAACAACGGATATTTGGTGAATTTTTTCAAATTTTTTGGAATATTTGGTGAATTTTCTCAAATTTTCAAATTGGCCGGAAAAATAGTAAAAATAAAGGAAAAAAAATCTATAAATTTGCAGGTTGATGCGCAACAATAAGACGAATAATTATATAACCCAGAATTGCGATACGATGAACAACGGATATTTGATAAATTGTTTCAATTTTTCTGGGATATTTGGTGAATTTTTTCAATTTTTTAAACAGGCCGGAAAAATATTAAAAAAAGTCAAAAAAATTTAAAAATTTGCAAGTTGATGCGCAACAATAAGACGAATAATCGTAGAGCCTAAAATTACAATACGATAAACAACGAATATTTGGTGAATTCTTTCATTTTTTCTGGAATATTTGGTGAATTTTCTCAAATTTTCAAATTGGCCGGAAAAATAGTAAAAAAAATCGAAAAAATTTGAAAATTTATAGATTGATGAGAAATAATAAGAAGAATTATACAACCCAAAATTGCAATATGATGAACAACGGATATTTGGTAATATTTTCAGTTTTTCTGGGATAAAAAACTAGAAAATAAATATTGAAAAACATTGTGATACTTTAACAATCTTTTGTAATACTTTAAAAATATTTTGTGATACTCAAATAACTTGAATTAAAAATGTTAATTAACCATGCTTTATTGTAAAAATATGTATAAAAAACTTGTGATATTTTAACAATATTTTGTGATACTTTAGCAATTTTTTGTGATACTTTAACCATGTTTTGTGATACTCAAATAACTTGAGTTAAAAACGTTAATTAACTATGCTTTATTGTAAAAATATGTATAAAAAACTTGTGATACTTTAACAATATTTTGTGATACTTGAACAACTTGAGTTAAAAACATTACTTAACTATACTTTAATTAAAAATAGGTATAAAAAACTTGTGATATTTTAACAATATTTTGTGATACTTTAGCAATCTTTTGTGATACTTTAACAATATTTTGTGATACTCAAATAACTTGAGTTAAAAATGTTAATTAATTATACTTTATTGTAAAAATATGTATAAAAAATTTGTGATACTTTAACAATCTTTTGTAATACTTTGACAATATTTTGTGATATTTGAACAATTTGAGTTAAAAACATTACTTAACTATACATTAATTAAAAATAGGTATAAAAAAACTTGTGATATTTTAATAATATTTTGTGATACTTTAGCAATCTTTTGTGATACTATAACAATGTTTTGTGATACTCAAATAACTTGAGTTAAAAACGTTAATTAACTATGCTTTATTGTAATAATATGTATAAAAAACTTGTGATACTTTAACAATCTTTTGTAGTATTTTAACAATATTTTGTAATTTTTAAACAACTTGAGTTAAAAATAGTACTTAACTATACTTTAACAATACGTTGATCGGAGAAAATGGCTAAAGAGCGGACGTTGGAGTCGACGTCCACATGGGCCGTGGCCGTTATTTGTTTCGTGTTGGTTGCTATATCCATTGTCATCGAACACATCATTCATCGTACTGGATCGGTAGGTGTTATATACGATTTGTATGTTTGAATGTTCCTTAGTTTTACTAATTACTACGTGTCGTATGCACATGCTTATTATTTGTATTTACTTTTACTTTTTTCTTTTTTCGTAAAATCGATGATGTAGCTAGATGCACAAATTTGGGAACATGCATGGTGTAATAAACTTATACACGAAGTCTTATTATACATTAAATCGTGGATTTTTTTTTTTTATAGTGTTAAAGAAAAAGAAAAGGCCATAAACAATTACATGAACAAAGTCTTTATAGTTAATGGAGTAACATGATATATATTCTTAGTGCAACATTGGTACAGTAAGGACTTTGCATTCATTTATATATTATGTTTTCATCAAACATTACAATAGAGATAATTTAGGAGTGTTACACACCTTGAAATAAAAAAGAAATTAAGTTTACTCATTCCAAGCTCCTATCTAACTTTCTTCCCAACTTTCATCTCCTCTCCTCTAAACATTCAACCCAAAGATTCGAAATCCACAATATACTAACCGAAATCGACATCACAACCACGAAACCCAACCCAAACCCATCTCGGTATCACAGTATCATCAGCCCCACTCAAGTAAAACGCAAACATCCGATAAACGAAATAAGGCCCTAAAAACCCCCCGACGACAAGTACAAAGCATAAAACGGAGGAGACAAAACGCAAACATGGAGCTGTCGGCATCGTTGCGATGTTTTTCGTCGTAAATCAGTAGGCACTTGAACCATGGAGCTGTCGGCATCGTTGCGATGTTCTTCATCGTCGTGCCAATCAGCTGCTAAGAAAAACGGTAGTCATTAATCACAAGGTCATCAAATGCATACAAATTACGACCGACAGTTCATAATTAGGGCCAAGAAAAGAGATGAGAATTTTTGTTTTTTTTTTAAATACCAAAATTATAAAGAACCCATCTCAGCCCCAAAAAATTCAAAATAATTCCAATTATCCCCAATAAATTTCAAGAAGCAGACCTGGAGAAACCGAGGATGCGATCGCCGGTAGAGGAGTGT
>BMAC01000636.1:145829-166417 GCA_014905375.1 Phtheirospermum japonicum | reverse complement strand
TTTTTCTTTTTGTTATTTTGGGTGGGAGAGGGTAACTCTGGACCGGAGGGCACCTCTCCCGACCTGGCGACCTTAGTAATGTGGTGTTTCTGTAAGTACATATGGTGCGGGAGGAGGTAACTCTGGACCGGAGGGCACCTCTCCCGACCTCGGGATTTATGTTAAAAGTTGTTGTTTGAGGTGGGAGAGGGTAACTCTGGACCGGAGGGCACCTCTCCCGACCTCGGGATTTATGTTAAGTTGTTGTTTTTGGGTGGGAGAGGGTACCGGAGGGCACCTCTCCCGACCTGGCGACCTTAAGGATGTGGTGTTTTTGTAAGTACATATGGTGCGGGAGAAGGTAACTCTGGACCGGAGGGCACTTCTCCCGACCAGGCGAGTTGTTCAGAAAGTTGATTAATACAATGAATAAAGTTATGAGAAGTTCTTTATGATTGAGTTTTACAAATGCTTGCGATATGAGCAGAGGAAAAATTCTGCCAGATTATACCACTTTTAATAATTCCGACGCTTCTATTAGGTCGAGGAGTGTTTAATTCCGACGCTCTCATTAGGTCGACGATTATTTATAATCCTTGATATTTTGAATAAGATTATGTTTTCATATAGTTGTGGTGAAAGTATACCCTAATATCTTTCTCATGTTAATAAGTTATTGTGTATTTTGTGATTAAGTGACGGTAAGTGTGCTCATGACGAGCTAATATGATGACGCTCACGGCGAGCTGGAATGATCATGTGACGAGCTAATATACTTTTTGTTTGATATGAGATATTGTGATTGAATTGATAGTGTTTGCGATAATGATATATTGATGATATTTGAAGTGTAAAGTGTTTGAATACATAAATAGTGAGCTGAAAGATATGAATGAGTTCTAAGCAGTCTTCTCAGGCACAGGAGTAAGACTCGAGGGTGCAGGCTCGGGTGTTGTGATAATAAGGCCGTCAGATTCGGGCACAGGCTCAGGCGCGGGCTCAGGCAGCAGGTCTTCTAAAGGTGTTTGCAGCTCACCATGTACTCCCGCGACCATGGCTGCTCGGCTCTGACAATGTAGCCACCACTTCGCGTAGATGGACTGTTTCCAGTCACCTTTGAAGAAGCTGAAGGGGGCCATTTTGTTGATGATGGCTTCAACGTTCGGAGTATATGAAACGTTTAGCTCGGCCACCTCTCCCTTGACAATCTTTGCAGCCTTAGCAACCCATTCGGCAGCACCACGAGCCATTAAACCGAAGTATATCGATGATGTTTCGTAGGCCTGGATGAGCTCTTGACGGTATGCATCGATAAACTTTCGGCCGTTTTCACTGAGGAGGAATGTTCGCTGACCCTCGGAAATGCCTTCTTCGCGGGCTGTTTTGAGGAGCTCGGATTGTTTTTGTTGTTGAAGAGTGAGCTCCTCAGTCTTTTCTGCGAGCTCCTCAGCCTTTTGCGCGAGCTCCTCAGTCTGTTTGTTTAGCTCGCCGTTTAAGCGCGCCGTCTCATCCTTCAGACTGTTGATCTGACTGATGGAGACTGCCAGCTTTTCGTCACGAGCTTTCACCCTTTGGAGCGCTTTGTCCAGGTCCCCCTGTGTTAATGATAGCTGCCTGGTCTGCTGTTCAGCTCGGGTTGTTAGCTCGTCAATGGTTTGTTGCAGATCGGCCCCTGTTGAGCGAGCTATGAATTCCTCCGCGAACTTGCCAAGTACGGGTTTCATCTGTATTAAGGTATCTTGTAAGTATTCAGTATTCGTGAAATTGATTAAGGATGAGAATTCAGTGAGTTCACCTGCTTAAGCAATTGCTCGCTGAGGAGGGTTTCAACGTCGGCGGTTGTATCCAGTTTTGCTAGCACCTTACTAAAATTTGCAGTGCTAGCAGAGGCCGTCGGCAGTCCTTTCTGGAGACGACGCTTTTTTGCTTTCGGAGGGCTGGGACTTGGACTTTGAGCTTTCGGACCTTGCGCTTTGGGGCTGTTGGAGACGTTTGAAAGAGGTCGCTTGCCCTTCTTATTTCGGAGGACCAGCTGTACCTCCTCTTCATCTTCGACCGGTTCGGGCGTTGGTCGAGGAGCCTTTTCAATATTGCTGGAGATGGGGGCGGCGCGAGCTGTGGAAGAAGTAGCCTGTTTCTTCTTTTCCTCGGGGAGTTCAGCCGCACAGGAGTTGATGAAGGAAACTGAAAATAGAGAGATCATGTTATAATTTCATTTTAGCACATGTGAATGAATATAATTGTAAAACCTACAATACCCACCGAATTCATTCCTAGTAATGGCAAGATCCGGCTCCACCGGACGAGAATCGATGCCCGCGTAGCGAAACATGGCGGAGCGGTCAGTGATAAGAGCCAGGTCGAAGGGATGTCGGCTCCACTCCACAAACTGTTCGAAATGTTTCTGGTACAACAGGGGGTTTGCTTTGGAGTTTGTTGGTTTGATTTGGGGAGGAGTGTGATCTTTCAACTCGGTTATAAAAGGCCAAGCTTCAGTATTATGGATAAAGAAAAAGTTTCTCTTCCATTCGTGAACTTTATTTGGGGGACTAGTAAGGAATTTAGGTCGCCCTAAGCGGTAGGAGAGATAGAAGGAGTTTTGCTGGTATTTTACTTGAAAACAGTAATGAAAGAAGCCAGGGTCAGCACGAGCATTGTAATATTTACAGAGCAAGAGGTACCCGGCCAGGTATTTTATAGAATTGGGAGTTAATTGCAGAAGTGATATGTTATACATGTTAGAAATATCGACATAAAATTGGTGAGTGGGAAATCTAAATCCTGCTACCAATAATGTATCAAAAAGCGTAATGTGATTAGGAGGAGGTATCATAGGGTCGGCATGCGGGCTGTCGGGTAAAACTATTTTGGCAGTAAGAGGAAGGTTGAGAATACGCTTGAATTGTTCTAGCTTTTTTGGGTCAGGAAGTAGCCAATAGTTGTGTTTGACTTCTTTGGTTGTTAAGGATGACGAGGGGAGGTCGTCAAAGGAAAGGGATTCATCCACGGTTACAGGATTCTCTCGGAAGTGTGCGGTGGATGTGAGATCCCTTGATTCCTGGAGGGGAATACCTTCCAAGATAAGGGGGGCCTCAGGAATAAGAAGGGGAAGGTTGCTAGAAGGATTATTGGCTATGGTTTGGGCCCGGAGTTCTTTCCATGAGACATCACCCTCTGGCTCATCGCGGTAGGCCAGAGGAGGGTAATGCTAGGAGTTTCGGCCTCGGTTTGATAACGAAAGGGTTTTCGGTGAGATCAGAATCGGGAGAGAGTGATTGGGCTAAGGGATTATTGCCGGATGTGGCTGATGATTGTTCCATGACAAATATATTTAGAAGGAGATAACACAGCAAATGAGCACAATTCAGCGAATACAGTCGAAATTTAAATGTATAAATTAAATTTGAAAGGGAATCTGGGGACTTACACATATCGCCGAGCTCTTCCATTGTTGGTAAGCTGCGAATGAATGGTGGATCCTGGAGTAGTTGTGATTTGGCGAGCTTTTTTGCAGGGCGACAATGGTGGAAAATTTCAGTTGAGATAGTGTGAAATGGTGAATTGGGGAAACGAGACGGTTTTGTATGGGGAGGCGGAAAGTTGATGTGACAGATAGGAGCGGGATTAATTAGGGTTTGCAAAGGGAATGTTTTGGGCCTTTAGTTCTTGGGCCCACTGAACTTATTATATGCCGAGATTTTAAAATCGCGCCGCGTGGCGGACCGCATTTAATGAAGCGTCAGTGGGATGAGACAGAAAGAAAGAAGGCGTGTTTTGACTTTATGGTTTTGTCATGATTATGGGCTTACATTTTTGAGGTCGGCTGGTGCAGTGGTTTCCAGGTCGCTCTATGAAAAAGAGGGTTGAGCTCGTAAGGATGCATCTCGTGTGCCACTTAAGCTGTTGCCCTTGGGGACTTATGATTATTTTTGAGAAGAGAGCTCGATACCTTTCAGGTCGCATGAACATGTTGCGACCTGTCATAGCTCGGTTTGTTGAAATTGGGTGATTCTGATGCGAGCTTTGGTACGATACATTGCTGTTTCGTTCGTGTGCTTGTTTAATACTTTTGAAATTTTATGTTTACATGTCCTACCTGATTTCATACCTCAATCAGCTAGAACATGGGGAACTAGCTGATACGGACCAAAATAACCACACGTGAAATTATGTGGTAAACGTGACTATTTGTGGAAAGCGACCTCATTTCTTAGGGAGGGTGTACCCCTAGGAGTGGGCGAACTGTGACAATTCGAGCGGATTGGTTTGTAAAGAGTAGCGACCTGTAGTATGGGGATGACTTTTCATACAGGGTCGCGATCTCTTGTAATTTGGGCTGAGTACTTGAGCCCGTTTTGTGGACCTAATATATGCAAATTATCATGGGCCTGGTGGGCTGTATGCCCCGGCTTAAATGGGATATCTATGGAGAAGTTTATTGTCTATGGGAACTTGCCAGAGTCGATTGTAGAATTGTGGTATGAATGGAATTCTTATTATGAAAGGTAACTCTAAATAGTGGAGATCTTCTCCCATCCCTATAAAAGGAGCCCTTGGCTTCTTTCTAAAAGGTTAATGCTTATTTACGCATTTACTATTTGAGTGCACTAAGATTATTGAAAGAGAAGAAGTGTGTTTTTCGCTTATTAACTTAAGCGTCGGAGGGCCTTAACGGGCTCGAAATCCGGCCCGTTCTAGGCGCTGCTTTGCAGGAAGTCGAGGTCGCTGTGAAGATTGCGGATTCTTTGGAGGTCGCTGTCGTTTGGAGGTTTTCTAGGTCACTGATCTCTATTTTTGAGATTAGTACCCCCTTTATTTGATAGTTCAACTTTTTTGACTCATTAGGACTTGATATATATAATGCAATTAATGAACACTCGGACAAATTACAGCTCATTGCAACGTGTAGTTTGATTTATTTGATGCACGTAATGACAAATCCTACGTACGCTAATTCTGCAACGTAGCTTTTTACGCATGTGATACATGCATGCTCTTTGGTTTGTACACATCTCCCATTTAAAGGGTGTCCACAGCACATGGGTGCAGCAGCACAACACAGCACCGATCCTCCCTCTATAAATAATTAAATACAGGTATAACTATTTCAGTGAGTGAGCATATTTTATTTAGACATTTACACTTTCAATATTCTTTTCAAAGTTCAATTTGTTTGTTTGCAGAAATATGGGAAGCGAAGGTGATGACGGCCAAAAAACGCACCAAATCCAACTTCTCACACCTTACAAATTGGGACAGTTTCAGCTTTCTCACAGGTATACATTTTTTTATTTTATTTTAGTTTAAGGAAGTAATGAATTGTTAATTTGCTAAGTATTAAAAACTGTACAACGTTGTTATGAAAAAACCCATCTTTGATTATTGCTTGAAAAGGCAATTTAGTATAAAATATTTGTGATCTTAATTTAATAAAATATTTGTGATCTCTTTGTTGACAGAGTTGTTTTGGCACCACTAACAAGGCAGAGATCATATAATAATATACCTCAGCCACATGCTATTTTGTATTACTCTCAAAGAGCTTCCAAAGGTGGCCTTCTTATTGCTGAGGCAACTGGAGTTTCTGACACTGCTCAAGGGTAAGTTTAAAAAAATATATCATTGATATGTAAAAAAAAAAAATTACAAACAGTAAAAAAAATTATTGTCAGGGAAAAATTCACAAAATAATAATAATAATCAAATAGGAATATCCAAATCGTCGATCATTTTTACAATGCATAATTCGAAATCGAAACGCGCATATATAAAAATCCGAATCACGTGTTCAACATGTTTTTCTCAAAACATATTTGTCCCATATATTCCGAACATCTGTTTCCCGGCATAAAACATGTAAACCGGATTACATTGTTTATTCTTATGCAAAATGTGTGGAATTGTGAGTATTTTCTTGTGTTTGATTGTTGTACTCTTAGCCTCTATATATAAGCTATCAATTGACCTTTCAAACTTGAAAATTAAGACATGATAGGGAGGTTATGTTGGAATAGTTACAATAATCACTAAACTGGAAAAATTAAAATAAGAACAGAAAATATTATAAGTCGAGTCGAGATTGAATCTCTCTCCGCAAAATAAATTTGCCCCGATAGTGCTTCGTCGGTTTTGGCAAATCGTTCCCAAAAATGAAACGACTACGTCTTTGGTTTTAACCGCACCGTTAGAAAACCAAAGCTCCGGCGAACAGGTCGAATTTTGGACTGAGCTATGAAATAAGAAAAATATATAAACTGATATGTATGCAGTATGTTCAGGTGCTCTGTTGTTTCAGATGTTCATGCAAGTATGGATAGTAAAAACGAATGCAGGAGTCTCACCCTTTTATAGGGTTCAAATCAGGGTTTATAGCTGCCAATTATGACGCTCTTAAATGCGTCATAAAGCCATTCAAACAGCCAGGTATAGCCAGCATGAACCTGGACTGGTTCAGCGTGCAAATATATTGCCCGTTTGTATTCAAATGTTTGGAACGTTTGACTGGTCAGGTGCCCGAACCCAAACCCCACACGGACCAATTGCCCAAGACCCAAGACCCCGGTCCGGGACCGGGCTCGGGCTCAGATCCGATGTTTGACTGGTCAGGTGCCCAAACTCGAACCCCACACGGACCAATTGCCCAAGACCCAAGACCCCAGACCCCGGTCTGGGGTCCGGGTCCGGGCTCGGGCTCGGATCCGCTCGGCTCCGCCATCGGCTTCGCCGAAGGCGGACTGGCGAACCCAAGTCCAAGAGCCCGCGTGAGCTTCGTTTACACAAAGTTCACACAACCCACTGGGCCCACTTGATATCCAATCATTAAAAGTTAAACACTTTTAAACTCCCTTCCACATTGGATAACTATCAATGTGGGATAAACGATAAGGCTTACCAAACACCATTTCTCACTCACCAATAAATGGATTTGAGAAATTCAAAAGGCTATAATTATCTACACGACACGTAGAACGAGCCTATACAATTCGTTAACACGAATTATCGCTGTACTAATTAATTAGAATAAATCTAATTAATATTTAATTAGAATAAATCTAATATATATAACAATCCCCCACATGAGTGAGAAACTCCATAAACAAATGCATGAATGCAAATACATAGCTCAGTCTTTAAGAGACAATAGAGAATAGGGATAGGTGGCTTGTGGCCTTGAACCCTCCTTAGTTAATACTACCGAGCATACCGGCGGATTAGTGAACATAATTCTTGAACTATTCCCCTTTGTGTATACTAAATAATAGTACCAACCCACTAAGGTCTCAAAACTCTTCCGTTCTCACGTTTGTGTCCGTTTCTGACCATGGACAACTTCTTTGGATTCATAAGTTTCAGTAGAAGCGGCCCTCACTTCTCGCTTACATAGGTGATTCTTCAAATCAGCATTCTGTCATACTCAAGTCAAAAACCTGCACAAGAATCATTAAAAATTCGAGATTTAATCTCACCACGTGACAGATTATAAACTCTACTTTTGCTGTTAAGGAATGGGATCGTAGAGTTTAACTTATCCAGACTTTTGTAGTTTAGTTTTCCCATTGAACCAAGTTTGTGGGATCTCCACTCATCATGGTTGGGTTTCCACTACAATCATCCTTAAGTTGTGGATTTCACTCCCATTCCTTCTAGAAACTTGTACATCTGATCTCGAGCTATGTTCTTAGTGAATGGATCCGCTAGATTATCTATCGACTTACGTAGTCAACAGAGATAATCCCACTCGATAACAGATGTCTCACGGTGTTATATCTTCGACGGATATGTCGAGACTTGCCGTTATACAAACCACTTCTTACCCTTCCAATAGCAGCTTGACTGTCGCAGTGAAGTATAACCGGTGGCATGGATTTCTCCCAACATGGAATATCTTTTAAGAAGTTACGAAGCCATTCTGCTTCTTCACTAGCTTTGTCCAAAGCGATAAACTCAGATTTCATAGTGGATCGGGCTATACATGTCTGTTTAGTGGATCTCCAAGAAACAACTCCTCCCCATATTACAAACACATATCCACTTGTTGACAGAGAGTCTTTAGTGTCGAATATCCAGTTTGCATCACAGTAACCTTCAAGTACACTAGGGTATCTTTCATAATGTAGCCCAAAGTTTAGAGTATACTTTAAGTATCTCAAAACTCTCACAAGCGCTTTCCATTGTTCTTTACTAGGATTGCTTGTATATCGGCTCAGTTTGTTTACTGAGCAGGCTAGATCAGGTCTTGTACAGTTGGAGATGTACATCAAACATCCAATGATCCTAGCATAGTCTTGCTGAGAAACAGGATCACCTCTGTTCTTACTCAGGTGAACGTCGAGTTCCATAGGTGTCTTTGCAGGAAGACTATCGTGAGCATTGAATTTCATGATCACTTTCTCAATGTAATGAGATTGCGACAAAACAATTCCATCTGGAGTTCTTATGATTCTTATGCCAAGAATAGTGTCAGCTACTCCCAAATCCTTCATGTCAAAATTTCTTTTAAGCATGAATTTCGTCTCGTTAATCACTTGTATGTTGCTACCCATGATTAACATATCATCTACATAAAGACATACTATAACAAATTTGTCATTAGTATTCTTAATGTGGACACACTTGTCGCACTCGTTTATTTTGAAGCCATTTGACATCATCACTTCGTCAAATTTCAAGTGCCATTGTAAAGGTGCTTGTTTTAAGCCATATAATGACTTAACCAGTTTGGACACCTTTTTCTCTTGCCCAAGTTTCACAAAACCTTCGGGTTGTTCCATGTAAATTTCCTCTTCTAAATCGCCATTTAGAAAAGATATTTTTACATCCATTTGGTGAATCTCAAGATTGTGCAAAGTAACAATCGTTAGAAGCACCCGGATAGAGGTAATTCTCATAACAGGAGAGTATGTATCAAAGAAATCATAACCCTCCTTTTGGAGAAATCCTTTCACAACCAACCGAGCTTTATACTTATCGATTGATCCATCAGCTCTGAACTTTCATTTCAGAATCCATTTACTTCCTAAAGGTTTACAACCTTCCGGTAAGTCAGTCAGAATCCAAGTATGGTTCTGCATGATTGAATCGATTTCGCTCTGGACAGCTTCCTTCCAAAATGAACTATCAGTCCGTGAGAAAGCTTCTTTCAAGGAATTTGGTTCTTCATCCAACAAGAAAACCACATAATCGGGACCAAAATCCTTCGCAACTTTAGCTCGAGTACTCCTCCTAGGAGTTGGAGCTTCGAGTTCTGAATCAGGTTGTTTGCGAGACTTAGGTTCAACCCCCACAAGTTCTTGACTTGTAGTACATTCCGCATTACCAGTGTTTGAACTGGAAGCATCTTTATCTTTACAAGGATAGATATCTTCAAAGAATATCGCATTCCTTGACTCAATGGTAGTTYCGACATTCATGTCCGGAACATCCGACCTATGGATTACAAATCGATAGGCGCTGCTATTCAGTGCATAACCAATAAAGATACAATCAACCGTTTTGGGTCCGATTGTCACTTATTTCGGTAGAGGCACTTCTACCTTCGCTAAACACCCCCACACTTTGAGGTATTTGTAAGAAGGTTTCCTTCCTTTCCACAACTCATAGGGAGTTTCGTCCCTTCCTTTAAGTGGAATCTTATTGAGGATATAGTTAGCTGTTAACACAACTTCCCCCCACAAGTTCTGAGGTAACCCAGAACTAATCAACAATGCATTCATCATCTCTTTCAAAGTACGATTCTTGCGTTCTGCAACTCCGTTCGATTGAGGTGAGTACGGAGCTGTAGTTTGATGAATTATGCCACTTTCGTTGCACAACTCCTCAAATGGAGCTACGTATTCCCCTCCTCTATCACTTCGGATAGATTTGATTTTGTAGTTAAGTTGATTTTCGGATTCATTTTTGAAATTTTTGAAAGCTTCAATAGCCTCATCTTTACCTCTCAAAAGATAAAGGTAACAGTATCTTGTGCAATCGTCAATAAAAGTAATAAAATACTTTTTACCACCTCTAGTTTGCACAAACTTTAAATCACATACATCCGTGTGAATTAATTCTAAAGGTGTCGTGCTCCTTTCTACCGATTTGAACGGCAACTTAGTCATTTTTGCTTCTACACAAATTTCACACTTACTTTTATTAACAAATTCATTTACCTTAAGTAAATTGAGATTTGATAAACGTTTTATTGCATTTAGATTAACGTGGCCTAATCTACAATGCCATAAACTAGAGCACTCAGTCAAGTAAGAGGAATCAGAAGCAATTTTATTAATGACTTGTTTTGGGCGTATCGCCATTACACTTAGTTTGAACAAACCATCCGTAAGGTAACCCTTACCCAGTGGTGTTCCAAACTTCGACAGTACAAACTTATTAGCCTCAAATACAAGTCTAAAGCCACGACTAACTAGTATTGAACCAGAGACTAAGTTCTTCCGGATGTCCGGAACGTGCAGCACCTCATTCAGAGTGATCTCCTTGCCGGAAGTCATTTTGAGGACAACCGTACCAGTACCAGCAACTTCCGAAGAAGCTTGATTTCCCATGTTCAACTTCCTTCCCTCACAAGGAAGGTATTTGGAGAACAAGCTCTGATCAGCACACACATGGGCGGTTGCAGCAGTGTCGATAAACCATTGAACACGGTTCTCGATCATGTTAGCTTCTTCAGTGATAACCGCAACGAAGTCATCATTAGTCAACTCTCTCTCGGCAATGTGTGCACTTGCCCTAGCCTTATTTTGCTTTGGCTTGCGGCAATCCTTTGACATGTGTCCAGAATAATTGCAATTGTAGCATTTGCCTTCGAACTTCTTAGAAGAAGGAGCTTTAGGCTTCGAGTTGTCGGGACGCGGCCTTTTCTTCGAGTTCTCTCCTCGTTCAAGCAAATTCACCCGAGGTTCATCCGAACTTTTTGGATTCTTGTATTGAACACGAACTTCGGATTCAATTCATACCTTCCGGATAACGTCTTCAAGAGACATCGCCTTCGTTTATGTTTGAGGTACGTCTTGAAGTCTTTCCAGCTTGGTGGAAGCTTGTCAATCATGGCAGCGGCCGTGAAAGCATCCGGGAGAATCATCCCCTCGGCGTGGACATCATTCACCAGCATTTGGAACTTTTGAACTTGTTACATAATCGGGCGAGAGTCCACCATCTTGTAGTCCATGAAGTTTGTGACTACAAATTTCCTAGTTCCAGTCTCGTCGAAACTATATTTTTTCTCAAGTGCCTCCCAAATTTTCTTGGAGGTCTTTATATCCGAGTGCACATTACTCATGCTATCTTCTAGGCTACTTAAAAGAAACCTTTACATAGATAGTCCCATTGTGCCAATTATCATAGGCAGCGTGAACATGGAAACTGGTCTCGTCCTTGTCCGAAGTAGGTGGTTCATCTTCTTCACGAAGTTGGCGAAACCAAGCATCGTGAGGTAGAACATCATCTTTTGTTGCCACCTCTTGAAGCCTTCCCCATTGAATTTTGGAGGCTTCTCCGCCGCGGGTATGATCCGAGAGGAGTGCCACCGGCGCGTTCATCGTTGGTACAAAAGTCCCCACCGAACCCGTTGAATGGGTATTCAAAAACAGTTGAATCTGTTTGGGGAGCAGTTGCAAACAAACTCGGAACCGAAGTTCCTGTCATCCCAATGGGATGGGTCATAGCCGGAGCTGGCATCGTTTGGACCGAAGTCCCTATCCCAAAAGGGATCGTTCCAACAGCCGAAGTTGTGGATGAGTTCGACTGAGCCATGCGCTTAGTCAGCGTCTCGAGTAAGAAATCGAGTGTTTCTTGGTTGAGAATGATATCGGCCTGAGAAGTGTTCAAGATTGGCGTAGACATGCCAATCGTCGTGGTGTTCGTGACTGCGGGGGCAGTGGTCGTCGCGATGGTGGATGAAACGGTAGGAGCGGTCGAACTGATTGGAGTGCTGGAGGTTGACATCCTTCTCTTTTCCAGTCAGGGATTACAAAAAACAGAAACTAAAAAATTACAAACAATAAAATTCGTTTTGCAATTGTTGAAATAGTTACAATAATCACTAAACTGGAAAAATTAAAATAAGAACAGAAAATATTATAAGTCGAGTCGAGATTGAATCTCTCTCCGCAAAATGAATTTGCCCCGGTAGTACTTCGTCGGTTTTGGCAAATCGTTCCCAAAGATGAAACGACTACGTCTTTGGTTTTAACCGCACCGTTAGAAAACCAAAGTTCCGGCGAACAGGTCGAATTTTGGACTGAGTTATGAAATAAGAAAAATATATAAACTGATATGTATGCAGTATGTTCAGGTGCTCTGTTGTTTCAGATGTTCATGCAAGAATGAATATTAAAAACGAATGCAGGAGTCTCACCCTTTTATAGGGTTCAAATCAGGGTTTACAGCTGCCAATTATGACGTTCTTAAATGCGTCATAAAGCCATTCAAACAGTCAGGTATAGCCAGCATGAACCTGTACTGGTTCAGCGTGCAAATACATTGCCCGTTTGAATTCAAATGTTTGGAACGTTTGATTGGTCAGTTGCCCGAACCCGAACCCCACACGGACCAATTGCCCAAGACCCAAGACCCAGACTCCGGTCCGGGGTCCGGGTCCGGGCTCGGGCTCGGATCCGCTCGGCTCCGCCGAAGGCGGACTAGCGAACCCAAGTCTAAGAGCCCGCGTGAGCTTCGTTTACACAAAGTTCACACAACCCACTGGGCCCACTTGATATCCAATCATTAAAAGTTAAACACTTTTAAACTCCCTTCCACATTGGATAACTATCAATGTGGGATAAATGATAAGGTTTAAAAGCACCTATCCAATTTCCAAACACCATTTCTCACTCACCAATAAATGAATTTGAGAAATTCAAAAGGCTATAATTATCTACACGACACGTAGAACGAGCCTATACAATTCGTTAACACGAATTATCGCTGTACTAATTAATTATAATAAATCTAATTAATATTTGATTAGAATAAATCTAATATATATAACAGGTTACACAATTCAATACACATTGAATCGAGTATTACACTTCACCACTACCTCCATTAGAGTTATAATTACAAGTCTTAATTTTTTTAATAAAATTATCCAAATACCATTTGGATAAAAAGTACGAGCAAAATAAACTAATTAAAGAGAGAATAATCAGCTAATAATCTTTTTTAATTTTCTATTGTACAACACATTTTCTATTTACAATTAAATATACTATAGCCAACTTGTTAAATATACACAATAGAAAAATTAACAGATAATCAAATTAGATGACATAGCTCTCCTGCTAATTGTCATGTTGTATATATACAACAAGGCCTGATTCAAGCATCTTTGTAGCAGTAGGACATGACAGAAAACCATGTTTGACATGCTCTACTAAGGTTCAATTACATGAAATTCATGAGTCAAGCTCAAGTTTGTGCTTAAAAATTATTAGAACAAATCTAAACAATGTTCCCTCTCAATTTAAGAATAACTCAGTCATTACACAATAAAGGTGAGATTTATTTATTTGCCTTTTAATTTGGTGTTTTCAACCCTTCTTGTTTTATTATTATTATTATTATTATTATTGAAAGAAAAAAACAAATTTCTCTTGTGTTAAAGGTACACACATACTCCAGGTATATGGACTGAGGAGCAAGTCGAGGCTTGGAAACCGATTGTCGATGCGGTTCATGCTAAAGGCGCGGTTTTCTTTTGCCAGATTTGGCACGTCGGCCGGGTCTCAAACACAGGTTTTTTAATAAAGGACAATTAAAATATATATGTGATAACCTTAGTTAATCATAACGCTTTGGAACTGATTGAACTGAGTTTACAGGGTTTCAGCCGAACGGACAGGCTCCAATATCGTGCACGGATAAAGGATTGACTCCGCAAATTCGAGCTAACGACTTGGATCTTGATGAATTCACTCCTCCACGGCGGCTGAGAACCGACGAAATCCCACAAATCGTCAACGATTTCCGAGTTGCTGCAAGAAATGCTATAGAAGCCGGTAGGATAATTAAGCAGCATACCTTTGCAAATACTTTATTAAAACAAAAAAATGATTGTCAGCTTTTAGCGTTTTTCAAAATGACAATCCCGCTTCTCATTTTTTGTCATTAATTTAATCAAAATCTAAACAACTATGATTCTGCTTATGATTTGACTTTTTACACCTTCACCGATGCCAGTGGAGTGAATTCTTAGAATCCGATATCTAGTTAGCATCACAGGATATCTCGTGTAATGCAGCACTTAACTCAGAGTATACTTCAAGTATCTATTTTGTCTTATTTTCCTCTCTTTTTGCATTCTCAGGTTTCGACGGGGTTGAGCTCCACGGTGCGCACGGCTATCTAATAGACCAATTTCTTAAAGACCAAGTCAATGACCGTACGGACCAATACGGAGGCTCTCTCGAGAACCGCTGCCGATTTGCTTTTGAAATAATCGAAGCCGTGACTAATGAGATAGGGGCCCACCGGGTTGGAATTAGGCTTTCGCCATTTGCCGACTACTCGGAGTGCGGGGACTCAAACCCTCAAGCCCTCGGGCTTTACATGGCAGAGGCCTTAAACAAATACGGCCTTCTCTATTGCCACATGGTCGAGCCGAGGATGAGGACCGTTGGGGCAAAAACGGAATGTGAAGACAGTCTTGTCCCGATGAGAAAGGCGTTTGAAGGTACTTTCATTGTTGTCGGTGGTTATGATCGGGAGGACGGTAATAAAGCCGTGGATGAAAATCGTGCCGATCTCGTCGCTTATGGCCGTCATTTCTTGGCGAACCCGGATTTGCCTAAGCGATTTGAGATTAATGCGCCTCTTAATAAATATAACAGGGACACTTTTTACACAGAAGATCCTGTTGTGGGCTATACTGATTATCCATTTCTTGAAGAAATTGCTTGATTTTTCTAGGGGAAATAGTGTGAGTTGATTATTATGTATTTTTATCCAGTGTGCAAGAATAAGATTGTTTGTTTGTTACTCTTTGTATTTGTTTTTATTGTAATACACTACCATTGGGGTGCTCAGCGAATTATAGCCTTGAATTCACTTCAACCAAAATAAATCGCACTAGACAATCATCTGGCTCTGGCACAAAACGCTAATAAGTAATTAGGTCAGGGCAGTCTGACATCAGCCCACTGGGCCAACTTTGAATATCCGCATGCGTTGGTCCAGCTCAGAAATGAATGGAATCATTATTTTTCTTGACCCAGCCCATTCCATGCCCCATTCGTTCATTTACATTGTGTTGGATCACTTGGGCTTGGGCCTATTGAACGGCCAAAGTAAACTCAATCTGTTTTGATTGGGCTTGTAGTAATTGTAGCCCAACTTAGCCCGACCTATCCGATAATCTCCTCGCATTTCAAAAGAACCCTTTATTTCGAGTTCAGGAAAATAAGCAACAATTATACTGTACACCCAAGATCATCTTGTAATATACATTTGACATATATGTTCATCAGTATATATAAAAATATTCACCACTTTACACTAAAAATTTCATTCAATTTTATCAATTTAAACACAAAAAGCTCGTTAGTTTTCATGCAAAAGTTTATCACTTTAAATAAAAATATTCATAATTTTGACTAACATATTTAACATCATACACACAAGTTCATCAATTTTACCCTAAAAGTTCATTGTGATGTAATAATTTGCCCAAAAAAAGGAGCTGGGCTGAAAATTATGAAATTGTGTTCAAACTCCACAACCCAGACATTATTAGGTCAAAAATACGCATTATATACACTCAAAGATAAATATTCAATACAAAAATGTATAGTTTTTAATGAGCGTATCTCTTATTATGTGTTCATCAATATTTTAAAATGTCGTACATTTAGATTAATATTTATCATATTTGAGATAGTTAAAATATATATTTATGAAAATAAAAATTAATATTTATCATTATGGTGATTAACTTTTATCACAATGAACATTACTCCCCCAGTCTCATTCTATCTGTCGCAGTTTAGAATTTTTTTTGTCCGTTTCTATCGTTGTATTTACATTTCCAAGAGATAATCATTGTTACTTTTTACTTTCCCAATAAAAAAAATGTTACTTTACTGCTATTACCCCTACTTTTATTATTTCACACTTTTAATTATTTTAAACAAAATGATATTATGGTCATTTGATACCTATAATTGTAACACCAATCATCTTTCTTAATTTTCATGAAATGATCAACTACGACAGATAAAATGGGACAGAGGAAATAACATTTATCAGGACAAACATGAACATCTTAACTTGAAATGACACTATTACTCTATTTGACCCAATTGTGTCGTTATATTGATTTATGCTAAAGAAAATTTGATTGACTTGGTATGTTTAATATAATAATCGAATCTTTGAAAAATTGTTAAATTCTCATACAAACAATATACATATACACAGACTAATCATGCTGACTTTGGGGTTAGAGTAGAAATGCTCAACGGTTTGGCCAAACCGCCGGTTCGATCCGCCGGTCAACAATTTAGTTAACCGTTAACCACGGTTCGAACCAGAACCGAAATTGCCAATAAGACGGTTCCGTTTCAGTTTGAGCATTTCTCAAACCCTGAACTGGCGGTCCAATTGCCAGTTTTTTTTTAATAAAATATTCATTTTTAAGTCATTTTTTAACATCAAACTCATTCGAAATATTGAATTGGTGATCAATAAGAAAAATATTTTATCTTATAGTAATAGCCACACGATCGCGATGGAGATATTAGTTGTTCTTACTATTCGATAAATTGTGATAACTTATATATTTCACCCTCTCTAAGGTAAGTAATACGAGAAAATTATCACTACAAAAAAATAGTGAAATGCTGACGGGCGGAACTCGTCAACAAACCGTCAGCATTTTAAAATTTTATTTTATTTTATGTTTTATTTTAATTGAAAATTTTACCTGTTTTTTTCCACATAGCAGTAATTCGATACAAAAACTAATTTACATTTCCCAAAAAAATATAAAATTAAAAATAAAATATAATTAATTAACAATTTTATCGTATAATGTATAAAATATAAATAAACTACCAAATATAAATATTAATCATTCCTAAATCAACTAAACCACCGCATCATCATCATCATCATCAAGAGGAGCAGGAGTAGGAGTAGGAACTAGAGTACCATGAGCATCCGAGGACCGTCGTCGACGTCGCACTGCCATCGCTCAGGCGACTTTCTCCATCACCCGGTTTTGTAGAGCTACCTCGTTCTGGAGCTGCTGACGTGCATGCTCCTCATGCATGGCTTGGAGTTGCTCCTGATGTGCACGCTCGGTTGCCTCGACTTGGCTTCTCAAAACCTCCATCTGCGTCTGGAGCTCTGAGACATTGAACCAAGAGAAGCACGGCCCAAAGATGGGCCTAGAGAAGAATGCCCACGACCTCTACCTCTCATCTAAAAAAATATTAAAATTTAAGTACAGTTGAATCGGGTATGCAGGAAGGCCTATAAATAGAAAGTGTAAGTTGTATGTGTAGAGTAAGAGTAAAAGTGTCTTTGTTAATACATGTGTGGCCAATGGACATGCTCCACGTGTTTAAAATCAGTTTCAGTTTAATTTTACGAACAGTTTTATATGGGGTGTTTTGCAAAAAACACAACAACTTTTGTTGTGCTAATATTCGCTGTCAGTTTTAGAATTTGTAAAAACTAAAGTAAAGGGCATATCTGTAAATTTAAGCATATTTTAATTTTACTTACGAGTTGACATGCATGACCTATCGCAGTGCGATACCCCCCTCTATAAGCTGTCGTCGGGTTTCCAATTTTTTTTTTGAATTTACCGACGGACTTTCAGCCCGTCGGTAATTAGTTAAATAAATAAAAATAATAATAATTTAATTTTACCGCACGTCGTTTACTAAATTCTCAAGCCCAACTTTGTACACTTCAGCTAACTTATTAAATTCTAGTTATTTGTTTAGTTTTAACCCATCGATGATTTTATTAGCCTCAGTCAATTCCTCATCGTCTTAACAACATCCGATTTTCTCATGAGTCAAATCCTCGATCTCTAAACTCACTGTTACAATCATATCGTGCCCTATTTTTGGCGCTTGATCAGTTATCCGAGTGTCTATCGAATAGTTAATCTCATTATTAATTAGAGATTCATAAACATGAAAAATTAAATTTAATAACAAATCTAGCATTGGACACACGACTGAAAAATTGAGCATAACAATTTCATGAATTTCTCGGTGTTGAAAAGCTGGGGTGATATGGAAATATGGGTATATTGGTTCTTTTGTTGGATTTGTTATGATGAGTAGTGGTTGTTGTTCCTAGTTCTCTATGTTTCATTATATAATCATATCTTATGATTACACTCCAACTAACTCATCAGAACTCTAACAAGTTAGCTGAAGTGAAATCTTAAGAAATAGTTATATAAAGAAATCTAGAGAACTAGAAACAACAACCACTATTAATCACAACAAGTCCAACAAAAAATCAATATACCCATGTTTCCACATCACCCAACTTTTCCACACCAAAAAATACAGGGAGAAATTCATGAAATTGTTATGATTAGATTTTCAATTGTGTGTCCAATGCTAGATTTGTTATTAAATTTAAATCTCCATGTTTATGAATTTCTAATTAATAATGAGATTAACTAACCGTTCGATGCTCGTGTAACTGCTCAAATTGAAAGTCGGGCCAGATGTTTTCACCACCGTTGACTTGCCGGTTACCACACCCAAGGGGGGGTTCTAGGTGGAACCATTTGCTGTCTTGGACACCCGCACCATCACCAGGAATGGGGCTAACACTTCGCAAATCCTGATCCAGTGGATGAACTCCGCGCCGCATGAAGCTACATGGGAGGACCTCAAATTTATCTAGAAAAAGTTCTCAAGTCTCGATCCTTGGGGTCAAGGATCAATTGAACGGAGGGGTATCGTCATGAACATGGGTCCAATGATTGTGAGGGATGGAATTGGTGTGGAGGCTAACCCTAAATTGAAGAGAGGGGATGATAAAAGAGGGATCTTGAAAATGTACAAGTTAATTTGCAGGTATAAGGCTGAAATGGAGGAGAGAGGATCCAAAAACCTGGACGGATAAGAAATGGTAGACCGGGTTATTAAAATAGAGTTTGGGCTTGGCAAATTGATTATTTTGTTAAATGTTAAGCCTAAATTGTGGGTCTTTCTAGAAGGAGAGTATTTTAGTAATTTTAATTAAGTGGTCCTGGCCACTTGTTGTTATTAATGAGATGAACACAGAAATGAAGGACAAGCAATTATAATTTTCATCATCAACTTCCTTATCCCTCTCTCCTCTTATTCATCTACCTACTTCCTCCCTAAGCATTCTTGTTCTAAAGGTTACAACCACATTAATTACAGAAAAAATTACAAAAATAAGCGAGACATAACAAAGGGGTAAAATGCACGGTACTTTTGGTACCCCATTATTTCACTTATTTTAATTAATTTAAATATCTCAATCCAAAAATTGCTTGAATCCATTGTTCTAAAAATCGGGTTAGGCGCCGCCTAGGCGCTCGGCGCCCTGGATCCGCCCACAATTTTTGAATATCGGGCAAAAAGATTGCCGGGGGAACTCGGCGCCGGCTAGGCGCCCTCGGCGCCCAAGCCGGCGCCTAGGGGCCAGGCAGTCCAATTTTTTATTTTTTTTTATTTTTTTTATTTTTTTTATCCAAGACGACGTTGTTTTGGTTTTAATTTTTTTTTAAAGTCAATTCAATTGTTACGGGGCAAGAATTGGGACAGAACAGAAACAGACTGAGAACTCTTTCCCTTATTTAGTTATTTTAATTTTGTAATATGTGCTATGGATTTATATTATTTTGAACTTTGAATTGAACAATAGTTTTGAACTTATGATCATTACTTTTAGTTTTGAATAGTCATATACTTTATTGTGTAACAGGTAGTATGTTGAACTATTAAATGTTGGATGTAATGTTGTAAATTAGGGTATTTATTCTCAATTCTAGGCCCCGCCTAGGCCTGCGCTAGGCGCTGGTCTGGCGCCTAGCGGCCGCCTAGCGATTTTTAGAACACTGAGAACTCATTGCACATCTCTAATTTCTCATATCCGTTAATTAAAACTTGCCACAATAACAAAAACCATTGCAATTAATGAATGCAATCTTCATTCAAGCCGTTTTGTCAATGATCATTAGTGTTATTAACGAGTAATTATTAATTAGGTTAGTTAGAAATGTAGCTAGGTGCGATTACGCGGCGCCTTCATAAAATTCCTAAATAAATATGGAATATATTCAAATGAGAACCCGTCATTATATGTGAACTAGGGACTCATCTTGACCATTAGATTGGATAATCTTGATGGTTGAGATTATGACATGTCAGCATGGTAATAATGTAAAAAAATGCATTAATTAATTAAAAATGGTATTTTGGACATATATTAATGTTTACAAAGAGCACTACATTGTTCATTAGAAAGCACAATAGATTAAGAAAAAAAACACTACGATTGTATACAAAAAGTATCGCAAATTTCGTCTATAAACTGCAAATTCAAAAATTTGAAATGAAACTCAAATCTTCAACAAACCATAACTTTTTCAAATTTTATTCGTTTTG
>BMAC01000636.1:127861-144354 GCA_014905375.1 Phtheirospermum japonicum | reverse complement strand
AAAAAATCTCTATTGTGAAAATCAGTCTTACTGTGATTAGAACAAATAATGTTCTTGATATATCACAACTAATTTCGTGACTCACGTTAAACAAAACTTGCGAAATTCTTAACTGTGAAAACCAATCTTATTGTAATTAGAACAAGTATTATTATGATTTGTGTGTAAGAATTATTTATTGTGAAAACAGAACAAATAATGTTACGAACTAATTTCGTGACTAACGTCAAAAAAACTTGCAAAATTGTTAATTGCGAAAACTAATCTTACTGTAATTAGAACAAGTAATGTTCTGATTTGTGTGTAAAAATTATTTATACTGAAAATAAAACAAATAATATTACGATTTGTATTTACCATTTTTAATATTATTCTTTTAGTATTTTTAATGAATATTACTGTTTTTCAAATTCCGTTAAATTAGTACGATTTTTTATTAGTCTGAAAGTATAAAGGAAAGTAAGGACCAATCAAATGCGTTATAAATGAGATCCGGCAAATCATCGTCAGGTATTAAGAGTGAGAATTGGGGATGGAATCAGAGAAATTTTATTTGTGCGCTTCTCGCTTGAAATTAGGGGCGTAGAAGAAGATGTGTAGTGGTAGTAAATATAAATTTTATTTGTGTGCTTCTCGCTTGAAATTTTATTTTATTTGATAAGTCTAGGGTATATTTGTAATATGTCTATAGGAAATAAATATAAAAGATATCTTTTGAACTTAATGGAATACAATTGTTTGCTTTTGGCCTAAATGGTCAAAGCCCCTAATTTTAATTAGAAATTCATTATGAAAATTATTAAATAAGTAGTGTTTATAATAAAAACTAATATAATTTTAATTTCGTAATTTTAAATATTCTATATAGGTAAATTAAGATTTGTTTGAAATAATCTAAGTATGTAACTAACTATTAGTAATGAATTCAATCTAACATAAAAACATAAAATTATGTAGTAATAATAATAATAATAATAATAATAATAATAATAATAATAATAATAATAATAATTATTATTATTATTATTATTATTATTAAATATTGATTAGATATCGGTCCAATGCGACACGAGTTGAGTGTATGACATTCGTTTGGTTTTTCAAAGTATGTAACTAATATTATTAACGAATGTAATCTAAACATTAAAATACAAAATAACGTAATAATGATTAATAAATATAGAGATTAGGCATGGGTTTAGAATGTGATTTCTTTTGAATTTTTATAAGTATGTAAATAAAATTATTAACGAATTGAATCTAAACATGAAAATAAAAAATTATTTAATAATTATAATAATTAATAAATAAATTAGACATGTACGGTTGAAAATACATCATTTGAATTTTTCATTTTACATAAGAATATATAATTATTATAAATATTTTATATTAACCTTTTGATAAACCCGTGTAATACACGGGTATTAAACTAGTTATATATTAATGCAAAATTATTATATCATATGTGCCTGTTTTTCATGCTTTGTTAGCATTCGAGAAAATTCTTGTGCTTCGGTGTCATCCGAACCTAATGTTTATCTAATTTAGTATTTTCCTTTTATTATATTTTACCTAATTTAATATTTTTTTAATATTATATTTTGCCTAATTCAATATTTTCCTTTTATTACATGTTACCTAATTTAATATTTTCTTTAGCATATTTTGTCTTATTCAATATATTATTTTTATTCTTCTAATATAAAAATATAAATAAATTATATCTAATTAGAAGAAATCTACATAAGTTGAATTAGTTTTTATTTATAATAAAAGTAGAAATAATTTTATTTTTGAATTTTAAATAGTTATTTAAAAAAGATACAAGGTATATAAAATTATTTTTTTTATTCTTCTAATATAAATATGTAAGAAGTTGTATGTAATTAGAAAGAAAAATTCAAATTACTTATCTTAATTAAAATACAAATTACTTATAAGATAATGTTAATTAATTTTTTTTTAATCTAAGTAAGTTGTATTTAGAATAAAAATTAAATATTTGTATTCTCGGGATTTAGAATATACAATATAATTAAATTATCAGTTATTTGCTATAACCTAATAGTATGTAACTAAATGTTATTAACAAATTCAATTTAAATATAAAAATATAAATTTATATAATAATAATTAATAAATATTAATTTAATTAGACACCAATACAATGGGACACGGGTTGAGAATATGACATCTTTTGAATTTGTCTAAGTATGTAACTAAAAGTTATTATAGAATTTAACTTAAATTATTAAAACATAAAAATATTTAACAATAATTTATTCAATGCGACACGGGTTGAGAATATGACATCTTTTGAATTTATTTAAGTAAATATGAAATTATTAACGAATTTAATCTAAATATTATATAAAAAATTATTTAACAATAAAAAATAATAGTTAATAAATAGTAACTAGCCATTTGTACAACACACGAGTTGAGAATACGATATCTTTTGAATTTTTCTTATTTTTAGATTTAAAAACTCTATAATGATCAAAAATATTCTTTATATTTATATTTTGATAAATTTTGCCTAACACACGGGTGTTAAACTAGTATGTATATATCTCTCTCTCTCTATCTATCTATTTATCTATCTATATATATGGGAACCATGTCATTATATGCGAACCTGCGAACTAGTGCATTTATTATATACCAGCAGTATTTTTATTATACAATCACAGTGCTTTATTGATATTTTTAGTTATATACACCAGCAACCAACAGTGCTTTTATTATACAATCCTGATACTTTAAATCAAATAAGGAAATACATAAAAAATCTGATCCATCCATTTAATTAGATTTAAGGCCCATAATTGACCCTATGTTTACATATAAGTACATAATTCTCATTTGAACCTAATCATATATATATATATATATATAAACATTAGATGTTATTTCTTGATCTAAACATATATGAAAGAAAGAAAAATGTAACACAATGCATTCATTCTTATACTTTATTTTAATTAAATTGAGCCGCCATAGTTAGTTATCCATTAATGAATTAGATTTACGACCATTAGCTTTAATTACACGTGGCCTAATTGACTAAATTTTAAGGCACTAAGTTACTTCAGTCTTATGTTTCCGTAACTATTAGTAATAATCTATTGACGCACGTCCAGAAAGACAGATATATATTTGTTACTCAAAATAATTTATATCCCATGTATCTAATAATATTTGATGATTGTGATTTAGCCTTACGGACTCACTATAAGTAGTGGTCCATTTGGATCCACTCCACACACACACACACACACACATCACATCACATTTATACACTAAACCAAAAAAATTTCTATTCTACGTGTTTGCTTAGAAAACTTCAGGCTGACATGTAATTTTATGATGGTTTGGATGCTTACTTGGCGAATTTTGGAGGTTACTAAATACAAGAATTCTAATATCTACTTAATTTATTATATTTTATTTTAACTTATTTTTCTTCCTTTTTTGATATTTGACTAATTTAATACTTTTCTCTGATTATATTTTGTCTAATTTAATATTTCTTTTATTCTTCTAATTTAAATATATAAGTTATATGTAATTAGAAAGAAAAATTCAAATTACTTATCTTAATTAAAAGATAAATTACTTATAAGATAATGTTAACTAAAAATTAATCTAAGTAAGTTGTATTTAGAATAAAAGTTAAATATTTTTATTCTTAGGATTTAAAATATATAATATAATTAAATTAAGTGTTATTTGCTATAATCTAAGTATGTAACTAAATATTATTAACGAATTCAATTTAAATATAAAAATATAAATTTATATAATAATAATTAATAAATATTAATTTAATTAGACACCAATACAATGTGACACTGGTTGAGAATATTACATCTTTTGCATTTGTCTAAGTATGTAACTAAGAATTGTTATAGAATTTAACTTAAAATATAAAAAACATAAAAAATATATAACAATAATTAATTAATATAAATTAGACACGGGTTGAGCGTGTAACAAGTTCTGAATTTATTAAGTATGTAAATATGTAATTATTAATGAATTTAATGTAAACATTAAAATAAAAAATTACTTTATTTTAATTAAGTTGTGCCGCCATAGTTAGTTATCCATAAGGAATTAGATTTATGACCACCGGCTTTAATTACCCATGGCTTATTTGACTAAATATTAAAGCACTAAGTTACTTCAGTCTTATATCGATGTAAATATTAATAATTCACCTTTCTATATAAATACATAACTGGAGAACTTAAACCAATGTGCATTTTCAAAATCATTCTAAACTAGCAAGACACTAAACACATACAATGGCTTCTCTTAAAGAATTTGTATTGGTATTGGTAATGGTGGTGTTGCTCGGTTCTAATACCTTGAAGAGTGATGCTTATTATATAGGAGAAACAAACCCAAGTTTGTTTAAATCAAACGATGTGCCCCTTCAGGTTACTGAAGACATCCAAGGAAACAAACACTCAAATTTGGATGATTCAAGTCAAGTTGAAGAAGAAAAGACATTTGGACACATCCTTTGCGCGCTCCGAAGGTGTTAGGTGTTGGCCTAACTTTTGTCACTCAAAATAATTGAATAAATGGAATATAATTTCGTACTTTCATCATCTTTGTGCTATTGAATGATGAAGGAGAAGATACTCACGTGTTAAGGAGATGCATTCTTTTGCTTTTCTCTATTATGTGAGCTTTGTACTCTTTAGTTGTTAATTAAATAAATGGAGTGACATACTATTGCATGGAAAAATCTTGTGTTGTTGTTGTGCTTTTCTTGGTTTTGTTTTCTCACCTTTAGTTTATGAGTTGTTCGAACTCACTCTATCGACAATTCCAGGGAATCGAGACCATGGGAAAAAAATCAAAGGGCAGGTCACTATGAAGCTAGCAACCCCTAGGTGTTGCGAGTGGACTGTGCAGCGTTAATAATTAAGCACAACTTTCACTAGAGAACTTATATTGAGTCAATTCAATTGTCTATGGAAGACTAAGATATATCCTTACAACTCAATTACACACTCTGAAAACAAAATAATACATTACGAGGGTAAAAACGATATGAAATGGAATAATAGGGACATGGGTGCAGATTTAGGATAATTATTCACAGCGTTTATATTCTTTATGGAACTTTCTGTACAAAGTTGATGTTGTGGTGATTCTTGAAGCTATAGAAATCCAAAATGCATATCTAGGACTCTTTTGAAGACACACAAATCATATTAGCAAATTAAAATGTGAATATGGCTAATACGAACGGATAGTGTTGTTGCATCAAAACTTGCTACAACTCTATGTATTTCTCAAAATCCTGGAGCCTCTTTATTTTGGAAAGGCACTTGGAGCAAGAACACAACTCGATAAAACCAGTTTTGGGTTGAAATAGAATAAGTGTATTTGGAACAGACAATGCAGTCTCCCGATTGCTTGAATATGCATAGTCCATTTCTTCTTCTTCTTCTTCTTCTTCTTCTTCTTCTTCTTCTTCTTCTTCTTCTTCTGTCGTGCTTCTAGCAGAAGAAGCATGAATGCAAATGAATGCAGAAATTAGAGCAAATAAACATGATTGAAACTAAATAAAATGATGAAGGCTAAGCTGCAAATCAAAAGGGTATTTTAAAATGAAAAAAAAAAACACACCAAATATAAATAGACTTCTCATGGAGAAAAAACAATAAATTAAAACCTTGCAAATTAATAATAATAATAATTATTATTATTATAAATTCATGATCACTACTACAAACAAGTCAATCCACGTCGGGTTTTTTCCCATTTAACGTCGGGTTTACAACCGACGTCTAAACCACCGATGTGAAAAGTCACGTCGGTTTTCAGGAACCGACGTGCATTCCACGTCAGTGGTTTAGACGTCCGTTGTAAAACCGACGTCAAATGGGTGAAAAAACGACGTGGATCGTTTAAAAAAACTAACGTGGTGGTATTGACATCGGTTTTGAAAACCGACGTTAAGAATGTCTAACAACCGATGCTGTCCCTTTATAATATCAGTGTTTTTTTGATGGTCCTCGTTTTCTTAAAAATAAGTTCTAAAAGCTGAAAATAAATTAAATAAATCCCAGATTCACATCAAACATCCATTATCATCAATATGTTCTAACAGTCGAATACATCAAACAACTAACATCAATCCATTGTTCGAATTCTCCACACCAAGACAAAATGAACTCAAAGTGCACATATTCTAGTTATCAAACAAACATGAGTACATAATTAAAAAACCTTACAGAAGATTCATTTATTTTTAATTTCAAGAAAATATCTCGACCATTGAGCTTGAACTTCTTCGATATTCTCTTGAGAAAATGATTCGCTATCACCAAATATCTGCAATAATGAAACCATTACTATTTGCCAATAAGTAAAAATAATTGTGAATTTTGATGATTAAAAAAATATATAATTTTAATCAGGCTACTAGCATTAAAAGCTAACTTATTAAAAAATATATAAACAATATATACTACCTTCTGTAAATCTTCCTTGATACCTACTCGAGCAATAGTTCACATCCAGCGCATGACATAATACCCTTATTTATTTATTTATACCTGTCCAGCAACTGCCAAGACATCAGCAAGAAGCGATGACGTCATCCAAACCTGTAAACATATATTTGAAACGCGGCCATTGGGGTTGGGCCGAGCCTTGCAGCCATTGAAGCTGCTAAAGCACACAAATAGTCGCAGCTATAACTCTTGTAAGTAAAAGGAAACCTGCAATAAATTGGATATATATATCAGCCAATTTTAATTTAGTACAAATTTATAATGAGTGTCACACCCATGATACTTTAAAAATAAAATAATAATAACTTGCCGTTCTTGAGAAATTTGTTGAACTACAAATCTTTGACACTTGGAGGCAACATGTCAACTTGTTTCATTAATTTGACCAAAAGAATCAGACATATTAAGTACCTGAAAAAATATTAGACATTATGATGTGATAATAATTAGCAGTTAAGTTAAGATTTAAGAAATAATAATATTATTGCAAAAACCGATAGTGCGACTTACTGCGAAAGTACATGAGCAATGGCAGCACCGCTCACACCCATCTGTAAAACAAATATGAAAAAATTATGTTTTTCAAATCCCCTACAACTGTAAAACCAAGAAAGAATTTTATTTATTAACAATGCTAGATTTTTTTACACAACTATCTTTCTGCATTAACCAATAACACCACCACAGTGTATAACAGCATTACAAACCTACTCTACAATCCATAAATCCAATACGACGATGAATGCTTAAATAATTAACACAGAGCCAAAAAAAACAACCCGTCATGCTGGAATATAAATATATGTGTAGTATTAGTTTACAAGAATAATGCTGGAAAGTATAATGTAGTTGAGATTGAGTTTTCAAAGGTTAAGCATACTTTACCAAATTTGACAATTACTGATAGATATTTTGTAGGTATTTTCCAAAAATTTTTGATTTTTTTGCTAAATATTTACCAGCAACTACCTGCAATTTACAGTTTTCTTAACATTTACCGATAGTTTTTCTATAGGTAAATTGTTTTTTTCTTCTAGTGAGGTCAGAATGTAATCACAATCACAATCATAATCATGAGTTATTGAAGTCAAGTGACACTAAAATTTAGAACCTTCATTTTACCAAAAAAAAAAATCTTTTCTAAACTAATTGGTAGAAATAAAGCAACCCAATTAAAATTCATAAAGTATGAATATTAAAAGTATCATTACAAAATTTGGAGGAAAAAAAAAAGCATGAATTTTTTCTTACCAAAATGAAGAACATGCAGTGTTGTTCTCTCTCCTCTGCCACGCAAGAAAGAACAAAAATCACCAGAAATATGGACACCCAATTACCCTTAAACGCGGCTACCAACGACCCACCAGAAAACAAACTACTCCAAATCACAATTTCATGATGTTTTTTTTTCCATCGTTCTCTCCTGAAAAATCATTACACACCTCAAAGGTATTTTTGTAATTAACACTAAAAATAACATGCCTTGAGAAGCACTATATTTTAAATGACAAATCGCTTTTTATTTTTTCGTAAGGGTTTGCAAACACTCACTCTGGAGCATGATAACCGAACGTTCCGAGGACTCTGGTCGAATGCAGACGAGCGGCCGTATCTGAGGACTGGTTCGTTAAGCTGAAATCAGCTATCTTGGCCACAAATTTCCTCAAAATAATCAAGCCACATGAATAGTGTCGGTAGATTTATTGTCATGTTGTATAAAAGATATATACACATTAAAAACACTAGTATTATTCTAGTTCTTGGCTGGTTTCAGATTACCAACAAAGTCTATGCCAAACAAAATCAGGAAAAAAAATTATTGTTGATAAACTTCATCTCAGCAATTGATTTTCACCTCTTTTTTCCGCTGACACGGTGGGCTGGATTGCAAAGCACCAAAAAATTCATCGATAGCCCTTAGCCACCTGCACAAGATAAATTATTAAAGATAAAACTACTGATAAGTCTTTGCCACAGGATTAATGTCTAACTAAAATATATTCTCTGCCATGACACCACAGAACATGACCATGGATGACCAACTGAATAAAAATGTACACTGAGCGTGTTTTTACATTGAAATTTATATATGCTAGAAGTATATTGTTGTGCTTGTTTATGAAAATGCATACCTACGTGAGAAAGAAAAAAAGATGCTGAGTAATATTACCTCAAAGTTAGCAAGAACACGAGTTGCATAATAGTCAAAGTCCCGAACTGAACGTGACTGTGAACATTAGAATAAATGTTTAATTCCAGAGTCTTTAATGTCAAAACAAAAGAGTTTCAAAAATATATTTAGCTCAACATATATTACACGGCCATCAAAAAGCAATTATTGAGTATCACCCAACATTTTCTCTCACATATGGACATAAAACACCCAAAATTATTTAGCTCAACAATGTTGGGGTATGGATCACATTAATAAATTCTAAACAAAAATAAATAAGACAGGATATCGAAACATGTAATGAAACATAAATTGGAACAAATACAAAAGATAATAAAAAAAAATTGCTGATCAGAGAAAGAAAATGAAAAACAAAAGGTAAGAGAAGACCTCTGTTGGTGATATCTATTCTGACTAAAAATGCTTATACGTAAGAAGATGTAAGGAGAGAAAATGTGAAAAACTACCAACCAAAAGGTCCCAAGTAGAACAAATTGCTGCAGCTCCAATTATAGGAGCATTTACTCCTTCCTCACCAAGATACTTCACCTGAAATTTTGTTCAATTAGGAGTGAATAAAAATACGAAGGTAAACAATGCTAGACGTCATTAACTAATTTTATCAGCGAACAAAACATATCTATCAAAGAATTTCAAAGAAGTTCAAGTGGTCATGTTGCTAACCAGCAACCACATATGGTGTTTTTCTTTTTCAGTTGTAAAATTGGAACTTTTGGATCCTGAACTTGTCTTTTAGAATACTTAATATAATTATATAAGATCTTTAAAATTAGAGCATCAGAAAGGAAATTATTTTCAAAATATATGATACAACTTTCAAGTTCAAGCTTATGTAATTTCCATGAATTTTGCAGCTAAATTTACCACCGAAGAGAGGTGAGGAATCAATTACAAACACCTGCCCCAGCAAGAGCACCAAGAAAAGGCGCAGTGAGGTACACCCAAATGGCTTTATAGTTGTTTGCAGCAATAGTTGGGCCCAATGTTCTTACTGGATTCATCGATGCTCCCGTCGTCGGCCTGCATCACAAAACCCATGGATGAGATATTGTTCGAGTATTTTGAGTCGAGCTCTTTGATTCGTGTGTAACTCGGTAATTGCTTGTTATCAATGAGTCAAGTGTTGGACTTAGTATCAACTTAGTACTTGATAAAAGAACGTTATTAAAGTCTTGTTGTTTTTCAAAATTATGAATATCTCAGTGACCAATAATTATGTGTTATAAATTGCACCCATCGAGTATTGAGGGATTAATTTGTAAATTAATTACAATTTTTTTGGAAGAAAATCGTATTTTTTATTTTATTTTAGAGCATGTGCATTACCAACTTAGAGTTGCACTCTTTTCTCACCGAGTCCTTGGAAGTTTGTAGTTGTCCTCGCACATTTTGTCTCATATCATTACTATAATTTCTTGTAAAGGTAGAAGGTTGGTTTAGTAGACTTTAGCAAACTTATAATTATGCTTCTTATAAAGTAGCTTTGTGCATTTGGTTCCAACCACCTTGGTGGCTTTATTCTCTTCAAAATGTGCCTTACATCTTTTAAATTTACAATGCATGAGTTGCTGGAAATTACTTGATTTCTCTACTATTAGTGAAAGGAAACACTAGGTTAATTCCACAAATTAAGGTATGAGTGTTCATGCAATGATTCTCCCCATTAAATCTTAGAAAGTGATATATCTCATCTCAAAGGACCGAAATAATTGGTGATTAACAAAAAAGTTTTGAACGTTACCCGGCTATCAGAATATTGAGCATCACAGTCGCTCCCACTCCAATCCCCGCAAGCTCCCCCACCTGTTTTTATGGTAATAAATAAATAAATACTTGATTAAATCGCATAAAAAACTATGAAAAAGAAAGATTCTGCGGATGGTCTGTACATTGTACTAAGTCAAGTTTTAATTAATTTGAATGAAGTGGGATCTGAGATCCTTCCCTTGGTTTTATAACAATTTCAGAAGAAATAATAAAAAAAATAAATAAAATGGTTTCTCTATATGATCCCAATTGCATTATAATTGTCAGATAAACCAAGTGGCATTTAACTTGTGGGACTGGGTGTTTTGTCATTGCAATTAATGTTCATTAATTAAAAAAGAAACTAAGGGAAATGATCATGTGCAGATATTATCAAAAGTCAGTCGAAAATATCTGTGATTTCTTATTTTAATAATCTGTCATTTATAACAATCTTGAAAAGAAGATGATAAATTATAAAAAAAAAAAAAAAAAAACTTTTCTTGAGTTCAATCTTCTTACAGGAACTTCAATTATCTTTCAAACTGAAAATTACACTACTTGTATTTGCAACACAAATATATAACCTAATTCTAAAAGATAATGGAGCTTTTAATAACGAACTAAAATAAGGATAAATATTTGTAATTTATCCATAACAATAAAAACAAATAAGAAAAAGCAAGAAAGATTTGTACTTACAGCTCTTGTATAAGTTGCACAACTGCAGTAACAACAAACATGAGGTTGAAAGTGATTATAAACTACAAAGCAAAAGTTTGAGCATAACCCCCTTCAGGAACAGTCACCCCACCACCCATTATAGGATGAAAAATAGCTTTACCACTTGTGCTCTTATTTAAACTGGAACCTGAAAAAAAATATCCAAAATTAATAGTCCATATCACAATTACTTCTAACAAAAAAATATTTCAAAAAGGCCCTTAAAACAAAACTATATGCAATATTTATTTATTTATGTGCTTACATGTTTCCATGGGAAATGCCTGAGAGCAGCAAATGCAATTGTAACAGATGGATTGAGATGGGCCACAAAGATGTGTCCCGTGGAGAGTATGACTATCATCACGGCTAGGCCGGTCGAGGCCGCCAAGCCGATGAGGGTCTCCTAGCCATTAGTCTTTTGGTTCACAGTGGTTGTGGCTGTCCCAACAAAGATTAGTATGAGTGTGCCTATTAATTCAGCTCCAACCTGATTTTTGACAAATTACCTGCCTATAATCTGTAATTAAAGATGCTAAAAAAAGAATAATAAACCTCAATAACAAATTACCTGCCTAACGACCGTCAATGCAGTAGTCCCGCTGTTAACGCATCGATTTTACGGTGCTGCTCCAACTGTTGATCCACTACAGCACACGTCTTCATATACGAATGCTTCCAGATATTGAACCTGTGATGCTTTTTATCCGACTCAAACTCCAAATCGGGATTGACTGAGGCCTCGGCCAGTGCTTCTTGCCAGTTGCAGAGTAGAGATGACGTCATCGACTCTCTCACATTCTTCGCCACAAAATGTCCCCACGGACTGTGCCCGTCAAATATCCCACAGAATATCATGTCTTCTTGGCACTCAAATTCCTAAAACCACAAAATGAAAATTACATTTAAAAAAAAATCCGAAAACTTAATACAATTAAGAGTAGCTGAACATATATAAATAAATATACCTCCCAAACGATAAAACAATCTTGATTCACGCCTTTCTCGCCTCTCTTTGAGAAAACGGAATCCAAATGACCCTTCAGATGTTGACAATGCAGATGTTCGAAGGCGGCGACGGCAAGGTCGGATACGAATTAGATGGAGGGGCGGCGGCGATCGGAGAGCGGCGAGGTGGTGGTGGAGGTGAAGATCTGGGTGAAGCAGCGGGGGTTTTGGTTGTCGAGGATGGAAATGGGGTTACGGATACCGGGTAGGGAATTGTAGGGGTAATAGTAGTGGTGGTGGCGGCGGAGAAGTAGAAGAGGGTGTTGCAGGGAAGGCGGAGGCGGTGGCGGCTAAGAGGGAGAATGGAGGTCGCGGGTTTCGCAGAGAGAGAGAGAGAGAGAGAGACGGGAATTGCAGCATTAATTTGATAAACGAATAAGTGCCGGGTTTATTATTTATTTTTGTATTTAATATTTTTTTAATCAAACTTTTAACGTCATTTTATTTCAAAACTGACGTGAAATAATTTAAATAAATTCGGTTTTAAATAAACCGACGTGGAAATGTATCATATCACGTCAGTTTATTTAAAAACCTGACGTGAAAGACATTTTACGTCGGTTTTTAAATAATCGACGTTAATCTGCCGACGTGAAATCAATGTTTTGTAGCAGTGGATATGAACCATTTTTAGTGGAGGATTTAGCAGCGACTGATTCTTTTGTTCCTTCCTCTCTGCCATTCATACTTGAATTGTTCCACTTCTGCTGCTTTAATTACACTCTGAGTCCATAGACTCTTAAATATTTAAAGTTTTAATCAAAACCAGTTAATATGACTTCAAACACTCAAAAAAAAAAAAAAAACCCAACAAATCAATATATAAACACATCACCATAATAAGTTTCAAATATAAATTTAACTTTAAAGAAAATTTTACAGCAAACGGCCGGTTCAGCCCAAAACTGAACATAAGCAAAAAAAAAAAAAATGTAATAATCAAATCCTTATAAGTTTCATAATCGAATTGAACTGATTCATTATAGAAAACCGAATCAAACCAAACCAAATTCACATGGTGAGGTGCGGTGCGGTTATTCAGTTTTGGAGAGAAAATGGAAAAAAAGAAAAAGAAATAAAGCTTAGTGATTCAATATCAAATCTGGAATAGTACTCATTTGCATAAGAACAATGAGAATCTTGAATTTGATGATGTACGTATTAGGGTTCAATTTCTCAGTTGCAGCAAAATAAGTGAATGAATTGGGGGTAGAATCAAGCCCTAGCTGCTAGGCGTGCTAAGGTAATTACACTTATTGTGTCTCAATTTCTCAATTCTTTGGTATCTCACTCCCACGGTTAAAAATGACAAGATTTAAATAATCGAGCGGCGAGCAGGTTCAGGCGCAACACGCTATAGCAGTGGAAACATACATATAACGCAAATATTGTTGAATGGGTCGTATCACAATGCCAAAGAAAGTTAGCAGACAACTCACTTTTTAGGATGTTACCGTTTCCCACATTTTTGGGGTCAACGTTAGCAGACAACTCCATTATTGCTAATGAATGGGCGGTCCTGCAATTAGTCCGTAATTCGATTTTAAATATTCGAGTTCGGAAAATTTTGAAATCGAATTCGAATTTATATTTCGATAATAATTATTAATATATATATATATATATATATATATACACAATTATAATATTCTCTATATATAATTATTTATAATTTCTATTATATTAGTATATATTAATTTATAATTATTTAAATTATAATTGATATCTTTTGTGATATTTAAACTTATTATATTATATTTATTAAAAAGAATTATATATATATATATATTATGGGTACATTTTATTTTAAGTATTTTACTTAATAATTTTTATTGGAATTTGTTTTTCATTCAAGCTATAATTCGAATATGAATATTTGAATATTTCTTTCGAATCGATTTCGAATCAATATTCAGATTCGTATATTAAAATGAATAAGAATATTAAACTGTTTGTACCATTTTGTATGAGTTTTGACATACAATTAGTGATTTGAATTTATAATAAACGATTGATTAGTTAAATCAAAATCTTAATTAATTTGCTTGGTAAATATAATTTTAAATAAGTAACTTTTTGTATAAAATATTAATTTAGAAAAAACTGTATATATGATTTTTTTGAGAAAAGCTGATCGAGAATTTTGTCTAAATACTAGGCAATATTAGGAATTATTGTTTTAAATACTATATATATATATATATACTAGTTTAACACCCGTATATTACACGGGATTTATAAAAAAAGTTAAATATGAAAAATATTTGTGAAAATTATAAAATTTTAAATTTAAAATAAAAAATTGAAAGGATGTGTTCTCAACCGTGCTCTATTCAGTTTATTAATTATTATTATTATTGATTAATATTATATTTTAATATTTAGATTAAATTCGTTAATGATTATATATACATACTTATAATAATTCAAAAGATGTCACATTTTCAACCAGTCTCTAATCTATATTAATTAATTATTATTATTAAATAATTTTATAATTTTATGTTTAGATTAATATTGTTTGTCATTACAGTTATATGCTTTGAAAAATTCAAAAGTTGTCATACTCTCAATCCTTCTCGCATTGTGTCATTGTCTAATAAATATTAATTAATTATTATATAATTTTATTTTTTTATATTTAGATTAAGCTCATTACTAATATTTAGTTACATACTCCAATTATTGAAAATATATCATAATTTACATATGTAGAATGTTTAGAATTTCAAAATTAAATTATTTCAACTTTATTATAAATACAATTTATTTAATTATTTTCATAATAATATTTTTTGTAATTAAAATTATTTCATATGCAATTTGTCTTTTAATTAAAATAATTAATTTAGATTTTTTTCTACTAATTATATATGACTTATTTATGTTATTATATTAGGAGTATGAAAGAAAATTATTGAATTAGACAAAATATAAAAAAAAAACTATTAAGTTAGGCTAAATATAATAAAAATAAAATATTAAATTAGGCAAGATACAAGAAAATAAAAATATTAAGTTAGATATATATTAGGCTCGGATGACACATAAGCAACCGAAACACCAAAAGTACTTATTATCCAAGCATACCATACGAAACAGACACATACATTAGGAGAATTTTGCATAAAATATATACTTGTTTAACACTCGTGTATTATACAGGACTTATGAAAAGATAAATATAAAAAATATTTGTGATAAATATTTAATCATAAATCTAAAAAAAATCAAAATAATATATTCTCAACCCGTACCTTGTACATTTCTAATCTATTTATTAATTAGTATAAATATTAAATAATTTTATATTTGATGTTTAAATTAAATTTATTAATAGTCTTAGTTACAAATTACAAAACTTCAAAAGGCGTTACATTCTAAACCCGTGTCTAATATCTATTTTATTAATTATTATTATTAAATTATTTCATATATTAATATTTAGAATAAATTCATTAATAATTATTCTCAACCCGTTTCGCATTGCACTGATGTCTAATCAATGTTTATTAATTATTAGCGTACAATTTAATATTTTCATGTTTAGATTGAATACATTACTAATATTTAGTTAAGGAAAGTAGTGAATAAGGAAAAATATAATAAAAGAAATAAATTAGGTAAGATACAATAAAAAGAAAAGTACTAAATCAGGTAAATATTAGGCTCGGATGACACATAAGCAAACGAAGCACCAAAAATTTTTATTTGTCAATCGAAGCATACGAAGCATATACATAGGTTATGAGGATTTTGTATTAATATATATGGGTGATATATATATATATATATATATATATAGCGAACCTGCGAACTAGTGCTTTTATTATACAATCACAGTACTATTTTAGTTACATACACCAGCAATACTTTTATTATACAATCCTAATACTTTTAGTAAAATAAGGAAATATACAAAATCTGGTCCATCCATTTAATTTGATTTAAGACTCATAACTGATCTTAGGTTCACATATAAGGACACACACACACACATATATATATATATAGGTAAATCATAAATTTTATGTTAAAAAATATCTATTAATTGAGACTAAAAGTTTATGAGCAACCTTCTATTGTAACATTAGCATTATCTAACCATATGTTTCGTCAATTTTAATTATGATGTTCGTATATTCCCTATGCTAAGTTTGGTCAATTTTAACTATGATGTTCGTATATTCCGTTCGTATATTCCTATGCTAAGTTTGGTTAATTTTAACTATGATGTTCGTATATTCCCTATGCTAAGTTTGATGTTTGTTATTCCATGT
>BMAC01000636.1:111091-127836 GCA_014905375.1 Phtheirospermum japonicum | reverse complement strand
ATATATATATATAATATATATATATATATATATATATGCGAACCTGCGAACTAGTGCTTTTATTATACAATCACAGTACTATTTTAGTTACATACACCAGCAATACTTTTATTATACAATCCTAATACTTTTAGTAAAATAAGGAAATATACAAAAATCTGGTCCATCCATTTAATTTGATTTAAGAACTCATAACTGATCTTAGGTTCCACATATAAGGACACACACACACACATATATATATATATAGGTAAATCATAAATTTTTATGTTAAAAAATATCTATTAATTTGAGACTAAAAGTTTATGAGCACCTTCTATTGTAACATTAGCATTATCTAAACCATATGTTCGTCAATTTTAATTATGATGTTCGTATATTCCCTATGCTAAGTTTGGTCAATTTTAACTATGATGTTCGTATATTCCGTTCGTATATTCCCTATGCTAAGTTTGGTTAATTTTAACTATGATGTTCGTATATTCCCTATGCTAAGTTTGATGTTTGTTTATTCCATGTGCCATCAACAATTATTATGATTTTTTGTTTAAATTGATAAATAATAATTGAATAACTAACTAAAACACGAGTTTTAAGTTAATTTCTCAGTATATTTTAACTAAAACACGAATTCTGAAAATTTCAATAACTATTTGTTCTGCCATTCAAATTTTCAACAACATCATGTTTATATTAAAACCAGTTTAATGAACAAATAGTGACTTTGATCTTATTTAAGCAAACAGAACCAATCGAAACCATTGGCGTATTCGGTTATAGTTTCATTATTTCTTAAAGCGACTTATACATATTAAACCGAACCGTGAATACTGATACGGACCAAAATATCCATACGTAATATTATTTGATAAATGAATATATTTGTGGTAAGCGAAATCCAGCCCGTTTGAGGTGCTATTTTTCAGGACCAGCGAGGTCGCCAGGAGATTCGTCGCCAGGAGATTCGTGGAGGGCTTGGCAGGTCGCTGTGATGTGTTTGGGAACAGTTTCAGGTCACTGATCTCTATTCTGAGGTTAGTACCCCTTATATTTGGTAGCCTGACTTTTTGGACTTATCAAATTGGCGCCGTTTGTGGGAAAGAGGGATATCGAGTCCTTGAGCGAAAGACGTGAGACACACAATTTTCGTTAGTCTAAAATCTGATTGCGCAATAAATTTGAGAAATTGTTTTCTAACGATTCAACCGTTGGATCGTGCTGGAATTTTAAAAAACTTCAAGGACCTTTTGAATTACGTTTTGAGCGGTAGAGATTGGATTTTGAGGTGTGAGAAAATATATAAAAACTTTCGATCAAAGCAGTTTTTATTTTCGGAAAATTCTGCGCAGCGCTTTTTAAAATATTATTGTGCATAATAAAACCGTTGGATCAAGCCAAGAATTTGATATATTATTCTAAACATATTGAAGTTTAATCTGAACGGTGGAGATTTGAATATGAGTTCAGAAAAATTTTATAACGAATTTTAAACAGAAATGATCCTGTTTCAAAAACTGCTTGTCTAACTTCTTTTGAGAATTAAGTTATGTACAATTTAATTGTTGGATGGAGTTGAATTTTGGATATAATATGTACGATATATAGTGGTTAAATATGAATAGTGGTGGAGATCTGGTTGTGAAGATTTGTGAGCGCGAGTAAGGGCTGTGATGCTCGCGTCTTACTTAACGATTATTTTTATGATCATATACTAACGGACTGAGTGCAGGCCAATTTGTTTAGTTTGTATTATTTTTAATCTTGATTCTTAAGGGTTACCCTATATGGCTGGAATATAACCCGAGAATTGTCAATACAAACAAACGTGATGAGGTCGCGTGTCAAAATATTTTGAGGTCGATTTACTTTGCTGCTCGGAGTCTAAGACGATGAGGTCGCGTATCAACCGAACGCAACAAAAATTGAGATAAGTATTTATTTTCTTTAAAAACGAAACGTATGCAAATTGGGGTCATTTATGCCGATCTTGGGTAACGATTGTGATGGTGGACGTATTTTTTATACATGTTAGTCTGTTTACTTGTTGTATGGGTTCGATCGTATGCGTGTGACATTCAAGTTCTTTTGGTGTCATGCAATTAATTATAAGTTTGGATGAAATTTAAAATTTATAATTAGTAGTATAATTAGGCGTTGAGCTTTTAATGGGTTTGAGTGCTTTGATATATTGGGGTGATTATGCTACTTATGTTTTTGAAAGTGGAAGATGGTTAATTTATGTGTTTTCTATAAAGGGATGACTATGAGTGTCGTGATTGTTTAATTCATGTTTTTGTAAAAGGAGAAACTCAAATTTTAATCCATCTATAATACTTTGGAACCTTGTGTTGTGCTAATTGTGAATTATGTGACAACTCTTAAGGGTCGATGGGGTGATAATCATACATGAAGTTGGATAGTTCGGTCTTGGAATTCTTTTACGGGTTTGATAGAATGGATGGTGGGTGTTAATCGTATGTGGAGAATGCTAATTGGATTTATGTGATTTTATTTTTGGAGATCTTTGATGCATGTGGTTTAACACTTGGTTGGGGAGGACCTATTTGATTCTATATGATTAGGAACACACTAAGAATCGCTCATTCTTGCACGTTCCCGTATGAAAATACTGCACTGCCACACTTCAGTAAAATGGTCATAACTCACTGTCGGATTATCCGTTTTGAGATCCGATTTTTGCATTGGAAACTAGACTCGTAGGGATTTCCAGTAGTATATAGTTTGTTTTATAATTTATTACCAATTAAAACATTTTAATCTTCAAATTTGGAATACATGCTTAGAACTTTGTGTCAGTTTTGTTTTGACCCTATATGGATTGATGATGATATGATATTTGTGGTTGTGGGAAATGGAGATTTTTGATGTGAAAAATGTTTGATTAGCATGTTATTGGTGCAAGTAAGGTTGTGATATTCGAATGATATTCTCTATGATTATGCTAACGAATCTGGGTGCAGGGCTTGTTTAGGTCGTATTAACTTAAGGTTAATTTGTAGGTTGCCCGACATGTAATTCGTAGATGGGTAACACAATTCGAAGAGGTCGCCAATGTTTAAGGCCATGTACCAGGTCACGCGTCTAAACATTGACAAAAAGGAGATTGGAGAATTATGCTACCTAAAAACAAAAAGGTCGCGTAATTTGATATTTGAGGAGAGGTGAATTTTCCTATATCACGTATCGGGTAAACTTTTTGAGATCTCATGAAAGGGACGGTTTCCAATTTTATGCCCTGTTTATTTTTATGTGGTTGAGCATGGGGTGAATAATTGATTTATACGATTTAAATGGTTATGGTATGTGATTTAATTTAAATGGTTAAAGTCTGGTCACATGTTGGATTTATGGCATATTAATTAAAGGTTTATGGATTGATGGTTATATAATCTGAGTTATGGAAAATACGTATAATTAACATGTTAAGGTTTTTGCGACCTCGTTATGGTCTCTATGACCTCATTACGATCTTGATAATCTTGTGCGATCTAGACTTTATGATCCAATATGGGTTTTATGTTTAAATCCCGACGCTTTCATGAGGTCGGCAAAAGATTTTATGAATATGGTTAAATTCCGACGCTCTCATTAGGTCGATGATGATTAAATCTTGACGCTTCTATTAGGTCGGTGATGGATTTTGTGGTTTGAAAGTGGTGTTTTTATGGCGGGAGAAGGTAACTCTGGATCGGAGGGCACTTCTCCCGTAGAAAATTTGTGCTGAAGAGATGTGGTGAAAGTTTATGATAGAGGAAAGTGGTGTTTTTGTGGCGAGAGAAGGTAACTCTGGACCGGAGGACATTTCTCGCGTAGAAAATTTATGTTGAAGAGATGTGGTGAAAGTTTGTGATTGTGGAAAGTGGTGTTTTTGTGGCGGGAGAAGGTAACTCTGGACCGGAGGGCACTTCTCCCGCACAAGAGTTTGTAATAAGAAGTTGTGATGAGAAGTAGTGTTGTTTCTTGTGGCGGGAGAAGGTAACTCTGGACCGGAGGGCACTTCTCCAGTGGAAAGTTTGTGTTGTGGATAGTTGTGGTTCTTGTGGCGGGAGAAGGTAACTCTGGACCAGAGGGCACTTCTCCCATGGAAAGTTTGTGTTGTGGATAGTTGTGGCGGGAGAAGGTAACTCTTGACCGGAGGGCACTTCTCCCGTGGAAAGTTTGTGTTTGTGGACAGTTGTGGTTCTTGTGGCGGGAGAAGTTAACTCTGGACCTGAGGGCACTTCTCCCGCACAGAGTTAGTGATGAGAAGTTGTGATGGGGATGAGAAGTAGTTGTGTTTTTGTGATGAGAGGTCGTGTTGAGAAGTTGTGTTTCTGTAGTAACTCCGGACCGGAGGGCACCTCTCCCGCATAGAGTTTGTGTTTTGAAAGTTGAGTAATTCTTGTGATATATGATAAATAAAGTTGCGCGAGCTATTCTGATGGTTTTCTATGACTAAGTGATTGTGGTGTTTGATTTGCATGTTTTTCTTATGATCGAATAGATGGTTGTTCTTATGCGAGCTAATATGCTTGGAGTGCTGGTTAATTATGTTGTTATGGGTTATGATTTGATTGTTATTAGGATCTTGCGATCCCATGGTGAGAAGTGTGACTGGTTGTATTTTTCGTACGACCAAAATAACTTGAAAGTTTGTTTTGTATATGATTGATGGCTTTTATAAAAGTTTTAAATGCAGATTTGTACATATTGAAAGTTAACGAGCTGTGCAGATAGTACAAATAAAATCGAAAAGTGTTTGTAGGAATGAAAGGTTATTTATATGGGCTACGAGCATGAATGCAAGTCTTTCAAACAGTTGTTTCAGAGGAAAGTTGTGTTTTTGTGGCGGGAGAAGGTAACTCCGGACTGGAGGGTACTTCTCCCGTATGGAGTTTTTGTTGTGGAAGTTTGTGTTTTTTTGGAGGGAGAAGGTAACCCTGAATCAGGATGGACTTCTCTCGGTTATGGTGTTTTACCCTTCGAGGCGAATGGTTTTGTGTTTTACCCTCTGGACCGGAGGTTGGTTTCATTACCCGTTGGGGCGGGCTGTGTGCGTTATACCCTTCGGGGTGGATGGCTTTTTCAATAACACTTGGCGAGTTATTTTCATGGTTTTTATATGGTTAGAAGTTGTGGTTGTGTTATTTTATGTGTTTGGAAGAGGTATGACTTACATATCTTTTTCAAGATATTGTGTTCTGGTATTATGGGTGGTTATATCTGTGTGAGCTAATATATTTTATATGCGAGCTGATTTTAGCTCCATCGAATTATTTATAATTCGTGGTGTGATTATTTTTCTCATGGTCTTAGGAGGATAGGAGATATGATTGTGATTGGTTACGAATTCGTGCGACCTATGTGCAAATCGGGTTTATTTGACATTTACTTTTTGTGGATAATCTGGTTGGACTACTTGACTGTATTAACTTGGGGGACTACATAGGCGAGTTTTATTGAGTTGATGTGGCCTGATTGTTTTGTTTTGCTTGCATTAATTAAACATGGATAGTTTTCGGTCCCATGTTATTGTTATATGACTATAATTGGATTGTGTACGGTCTAACTGTTTTATTCGAACTTGGGGAAATGAATGGTTTTTTGGGTCATGTGTGATTTTTCCTTAATTCGGCATATATTTTATGAGTGTGTCATGGGCTAACACTTTTGTTAGGTTGGTGGTAGTTTATATGGAATGAGCTGATGCTTTTATTGGGTTAGTGATGATTTGTGGGTACAATGGTTTATATGCGAGCTATTTTAGGTCAATGATGTCTTTATGATTTATGGTTTTATGGGTTTTTGTCCCTTTATGTTTAACGCAATCTTGGGTCTTGTTGGGCTATTATGGATTATGGTATGGAGTTTTGGCAAGTTAACGAAATTGTTATGGTTATAAGGTGATGATTAAGTAATGATTGTGGTTTGTGGTATGAAATGATTTTTTGATCGACCTATTTTACGTCGAGTGGATGGCTTATGGTGTTTTGACTTTTTAAAAGCATGTGATTGTATTTTCTTATATTATTGTGCTCAGTTATAACCTGAGGCCGTGGAGGGAAAGTTTTATGGTTTTAGGTCGTCAAGTATGGAGTCTGGGGACTCGCAAATATGTCTTCTTGAAGGATGAGTGAGCTCAGCGGGATGACCTTTTGGAGGTCAAGGTTTTATCTTATGGGATGATTGATGTTATAGCTCGGTATGGCGAGTTGAGTTATTCTAAAATATGGTTTGGTAAAGTGAAGTAGTGATTTATTTATGCGCTTATGTTTCATTGATTTTTACTGGTTGTTGTGCTCTTTTGATTATGTTTTACATGTCCTACCTAATTTCGTGCATTAATCAGCTAGAACATGAGGAACTAGCTGATACGGATCAAAATGTCCATACGTAATATTATTTGATAAATGAATATATTTGTGGTAAGCGACCTCATTTCCCATAGAGGGTGTTCCTCTGGGAGGTGAGCGAGTTGAGTAGTTTCAGTGGAAGAGTAAGCGAGTTGTGGTTTGTGGAGTAGCGATCTGGAGTATAAGGATGAGTTCTTATATAGGGTCGCGACCTCTTGTGGTTTGAGCTGTGTACTGGAGCTCGGTTATGGGTTTTTGTGAATATCAAGCCTGCGGGCTTAGTATGAGTAGTTTATGAGGTTTCGGTGGACTGTATGAAAAGAATAATGGGCCCAGGCCTATTCTATTAATTTAATTAGAGGTTTATTGTTTATGGGAATTTAGCATAGGGGAAGAATCCTAATTATAAGTCAGTTGTGGTATTTATGTAATTATGGTAGGAGAAGGTAACCCTTACTTGGAGAGGACTTCTCTTGTATTTATAAAAGGAGGTGCATACCTCTCATTATTTTCTAAGTCGATATCGCTTTATCGTATTATTGTTTATTGAAGAGAAGTGTTGAGTGTTGATTTCGCTTATTAAATTAAGCGTTGGAGGGCCTTAACGGTCTCGAAATCCGACCCGTTTGAGGCGCTGTTTTGCAGGACCAGCGAAATCGCCAGGAGATTCGTGAAAGGCTTGGCAGGTCGCTGTGACGTGTTTGGGAATAGTTTCAGGTCGTTGATCTCTATTATGAGGTTAGTACCCCCTATATTTGGTAACCTGACTTTTTGGACTTATCAAATACCCACAGTAAAACCCTATTGGTAATGATTGCATTTTAGCCATTATTACAATTTAAAAAATTAAAGTTTTAGGAACTCACAATAGAAAGGAACAATCATTCTTGTACACTGGTCAATATTAGGGGGGTTTTAAAAAATGAGCATTCTGATAAAAAGAAATTCATATATTCTTCTATTTCCCTTTTAAAATTCAAGCAATGTCTTCAAGAAATGGATAATCAGTATATCCCACAACAGGATCAGCTATGTAAAAAGTGTCCCTGTTATATTTATTAAGAGGCGCATTAATCTCAAACCGCTTGGGCAAATCCGGATTGGCCAAGAAAAGACGGCCATAAGCGACGAGATCAGCACGATTTTCGGCTATGGCTTTATTACCGTCCTCCCGATCATAACCACCGGCAGCAATAAAAGTACCTCTAAACGCCTTTCTCATCGGGACAAGACTATCTGGACTTTCTGTTTTTTCCCCAACGGTCTTCATCCTCGGCTCAACCATGTGGCAATAGAGAAGGCCATGTTTGTTTAAAGCCTCGGCCATGTAAAGCCCGAGGGCGTTAGGGTTCGAGTCCCCGGACTCCTGGTAGTTGGCAAACGGTGAAAGCCTAATTCCGACCCGGTGGGCCCCTATCTCATTAGTCACGGCTTCGATTACTTCGAGAGCAAATCGGCAACGGTTCTCGAGAGACCCTCCGTATTGGTCCGTACGGTCATTGACTTGGTCTTTAAGAAATTGGTCTATTAGATAGCCGTGCGCACCGTGGATCTCAACCCCGTCGAAACCTGAGAACGCAAAAAGAGAGCAAAATAAGTCAAAATAGACCGGAATTTTGCAGTTTGAAAAAGCCTTAAAGCCACAATTTTTTTGGGGGGGCTTAAAGCTGACAATCACTTTTTATTTTAATAAAGTGTTTGCAAAAGGTATACAACTTATCCTACCGGCTTCTATAGCATTTCTTGCAGCAAGTCGGAAATCATTGACGATTTGTGGGATTTCGTCGGTTCTCAACCGTCGTGGAGGAGAAAATTGACCAACATCCACACCTTGCGGAGTTAATCCTTTATCCGTGCTCGATAATGGAGCCTGTCCGTTCGGCTGAAACCCTGAAAACGCAGTTCAATCAGATACGAAAGTGTTATGATTAATTAAGATTATCAGAGAAACAACCCTTTTTCTAAATTCCAGGTTGCTATGAATTTGAAAGTCATCACTTAGTAGGTTTCCATACCATGGCTCAATTCAATTAAGTCCCCATATCCCCTCTTTTTTGTTTTGAGAATAGGATCTTATTATGATACCATTCCTGTTTTCTTTCATTTATACTGGAACCTTTGAGTTTATTAGATAAAAAACAAAAAACAAAACCTGTGTTTGAGGCCCGGCCGACATGCCACATCTGGCAAAAGAAAAACGCGCCTTTAGCATGCACCGCATCGACAATCGGTTTCCAAGCCTCGACTTGTTCCTTAGTCCATACACCTGGAGTATGTGGTTGCCTTTAACACAAAAGAAATTTGTATTTTTCAGCCAAATAACAAAATAGGAAGGGTTTGAAAACACCAAATTAATAATAAATAAATAAATCTCAGCTTTTGGTGGGGGAAATACACACAGATTTTGTCCACCTAAAAGTTGAGATAGTATTATTTTTTTTTTAGTGTTTGCAAACTCTTTTTACAAATCGATGATATTTATGGACTAGTACTTTTTAATATTTTAAAACTTACCCTTGAGCAGTGTCAGAAACTCCAGTTGCCTCAGAAATGAGAAGGCCACCTTTGGAAGCTCTTTGAGAGTAATACAAAATAGCATGTGGCTGAGGTATGTTATTATATGATCTATTCCTTGTCAGTGGTGCTAAAACAACTCTGTAAACAAAAATAAAAAATAAAACATCGATTTTTAATAATTCACAATATTATAATGCCCATCACATACCTATGGTTGTGTTTTCAAATGCCATTTTCCATTTTCCAACAATCCTGTTCTATTTCTTTCTTTATTTATTTATTTTTTTTTATGGAAATAGGATTTTGAAGAGAGACACACAGAAAAAAAAATCTCACTAGTCCAACCTATGTACAAAACACACTTAAAAAACAACAGTAAAATATATATTTTCATTTCCAAAAAAGGAGATTCAGATTTCAGACACACACACACACAGAATAACTTTTCAAAATCCAACTTAATGAGCTCGCCAGTACAGAATTACAGATCTAAACATGGTATAACAAAAACATATTCTACAGAAATAGCAATAGAGATCACAAATATTTTATAATAAATTCCTTTTTCAGGAAATAATCAAAGATGGGTTTTTTCATAACAACAACGTTGTCCACAATTTTTCAATACTTAGGAAATTAACAATTCATTACTCCTTAAACCAAAAAAAAAAAAAAAGTTTTAAAAACTGCATACCTGTGAGAAAGCTGAAACTCTCCCATTTTGTAAGGCGTGATAAGTGGGATTTGGTGCGTTTCTTGGGCCTCATCACCTTTGTTTCCCATATTTGTGTAGAGAATGAAAATGCGAGTGTATAAGAAAAATGTGCCCACATTCACGAAAGTTTTAACTGTAATTTATATAGGGAGAATTGGTGTGTTGTGGTGCTAATAATACACGTTTTGTGGAGGGTAGGTGTAGTGGGCCCAATTATATTCAAACTGCCCAGCTTAATGTTACTATGTCTAATCATATTACTTTTTGTTTTTAGCCTTTTTCCAGTTGCGTAGTAGTTACGGCATTTTTCTCAATTTCGGAAGCTAACGTCACAAAAATAAAATGAAAACCTAAAATTTATATTAAAAAAAAAAAAAGAAGAAGAAGAAATTATTTTGTAAAATCTTGAAAAATATTTTATAAAATATGAATTGCTTTAAATATGTAAAAATGAAGGTGTTTGAAATACAAAATCAAGATAAATGTTTTATAAACCAAAAGTACATATCTTTTGAATTTTTTTTTGAAATAACTTTATTACATATTTAATAAACTTTCAGATTTTATAAATTATTTTTCAAGATATCTTTTAGTTTTATATTTTAATACTTTTGTTTATATTCAGATTAATTAAGATATTTTTTAAATAAAGGTCTTTGGTGTTATTGTGTCTATTAAATGTACGGAAAAAGTGGGAACCACTGATAAACACCGTAATAAACAATATTCAGTATCAGCGGTTGACCACAATAGGTCTTACATGTAAATAGTCCTTTACTTATTATTCAAATGGCTTATTTGGGACCTATTTTGAAATAGATTTTTTTCAATAAATTCATATAGAAAAGAAAAACATACTTTGTGATTATTTTAAAATGGAATTTTGGAAACTTTTTTGCAAATAAATTCATTTATAAAAGAAAAATATATTTGGTGGTTATTTTAAAATGGACTTTTAAAAAAAGTAATTTTTCCAAAAAATTTTGAAGACGTGTGAATTTATGACTTTTGAGTTTCATTTCCTACACTTTTATTGAATGGACTTTTCAAATTATTTTTACCAAACAATTCATATTTTTCACAAGCACTTTTTTAAATTGCACTTTTTCAAAATTCCATTTTATAGATGGACTTTATGCCAAAAGTGTTCCCAAACAAGCCCAAAATTTCCTTGCCAAGCTACATTAAAAATATTTTTTTTTTCACATGAGGAAATTGAGAAATTCTTAAAGTGGCATCTATTACATGGGTTTGTTTGGAAACACTTTTGGCATAAAAGTCCAGCTATGAAATGGATTTTGGAAAAGTTTAATTTAAAAAAATACTTGTGAAAAATGTGAAGTGTGGTAAAATAATTTTAAAAATTCATTCAACAAAAGTATAGGAAATGAAACTCAAAAATCATATATTAACACCTTTTCAAAATGGACTTTTGAAAAAGATACTTTTTCAAAAGTCCATTTTAATAGAACCGTCAAACATATTTTTATTTTCTAAATGGACTTAGTTAAAAAAATCCATTTAAAAATGGGTTACCAAACAAGCACTATATTGTGTGCCGTAATATAATGGGCAATTTTTGAGAAGAACACTGCTGGAAAAACGCAAAAGAATGGAACAGATTCGTATATGTAATATATTTAGCTGGGCCTTTCCAATTTAATTGGGCTATTGCTATTACTCACTCGGTCCTAATTTACGGTTGATTTCACACAAATTAAGAAATCGATAGTTTATATAGTTAAGTTATTAATTTAGTTAGTGTTTTCTAAGTATACCTTACTTTAATTTATTATTGTTAATTAATAATCATAGAATAAGTGTTGGAATTAGTATATTTGTTATTGAAATAGTAAAATTTTGCATTATAATCATCAATTTCTAACTATCTTTGTGGATGGGGAGGAAGTATCTTTTACCATCCCTCAAAACGCCGCCGTATTAGCAGAACACGTGGTTCTTGCAAAGCACCGGATCCTCCCCTAGAGATTTTGCAGTTCGATGAAATGGGTGAGCCCCACAAGCGTGGATGCCCGAATGGTGTTGGGAATAGAATAATTGTCCTTTCGAAAGACTATAAAATAGACTATAACTTTCAATATAAAAATTATTATTTTTATCTCTCTTACTCACATATTTATTGTAACATTACTCCACAAATAAGATAACCACGAGTCATAAAATCAAAATAATTCTAAAAGAATGCTTCAATCAATGAGCGGAATCAAATTAGATGATAGAATCAAAATGAGAATAATTGTGAAATTTATTCTTAAAAACACATATATTCTGTTACAAAATCGAATTTCTAAAAAGATTTAATCAGAAATCGAAGGGTATATAAAACAAGAGGAAGAACTATTTTCATCTTGGCCTTTGTTTTTTTTTTCTTTAATCGCAAAAACTATAAACACCTCAAATTTATTATGAAATCAAGAGGGCGACCACCCTAACTAGACCTTGTGATGTAGAGATATTTTATATTATAATTTTTTTTTTGTTGAGTCGTGTTCTATTTTAGATTAGGGGAAAAAACTATTTGTCACAGTAGCGTTTTTATGGTTCACAACTTAATATTTTTTTTTGTTATTAACAACTCAAAGTATGCGGGTTTTGCTATTTGCAATCTTCAGGTTATTTCTCATTAAAAAATGATTGAATCGAAGCACGTAAACCTCATGCCTCATTCTAAAAATATGAAAATATTGTTCAACATAATAATTGGTGATAAGGCATGAGATTTACATACATCGATTCAACCATTTTTTGAATGGGCTCCATCATGGAGTCCTATAAATGACATGACATTCATCTGAGCCCTTAATCATTTGTTTCTTTTTATTTTTCCTTTTTTTTTATAAATGTACGGTGAAGTGAATGTTATGTATTATATAGGGTTTCGTATGGAGCCCTATTTGATTCTATAGAAAAATTCATAAAAACGCTACAAGTATAGGTGACAAATAATCTTTTTCCTTTCGAATTAAATCTGGACACTTCAAAATATGCGTGTCCTATTATAACAAAATAATAAATAAATGCAAATTAGACGGAAAACAAAATTTGTATCCCAAACGCCACTAAATTTGACACTTTGTTTCTTAAAATTTTTTGAAATTATGATTTTGCCAAATGTGACAATTTCCAACAGAAAAATGCTAAAGGAGATGTTAAAAAAGATACAAATTAGGAGAGAAAATGTAGAAAAAAAAAAAGAAATTGGACGAATTGTGCGCAACAATTTTTTTTCTCTCTTAGATAAACAACTCGCATGATAGTGCTTGAATGAATTTTTTTTTTTTTAAGTAAAAAGGAATTATATCGATTAATTTTTCCATTTCAAAGATGTTTATCATCAAATATTTATAAATTATCTAGGTTTTCAAAGTTTTATTCGAACTAATTATAAAAAAGGGAAAACTGGGACCAACAAAGAAAAATAAAATAAATTATCTTAATCTTTGGTAGTTGGTAGACGACAATGGGAACTTTCAATTTTCCACAAAATTATCTCGTCTGCATTTCTGGGTTCATCGAGCATTATTATTCTTTTCCTCTACAAACTTTGAAATGATTTGTTGCTTCCTGAATCTTCTTGAGATTTGAGAAGTTTGGTCAAAATGGTTAAACAAAGTCAAAGTCAGCAACTCCAGATTCGTATTATTGGGTTCACATATTATTATTTTATTCAACTTAAATAAATGAAGAGCTGAGCTGCAACAATTTTAGAATTCCATACAAAAATTAACGCCGTCAAGGGATTATCTCAACCTCTTTAAAGTAGGTTGGGACTTTATTACTTTCATTACAATAATAATGTTGAAAACAAATTTTAATATGATAAAAAAAAAATATTAACTGCTAGATACTGTCAATAGTAATATTGAGTTTTATACATTGCTCTTAATAATGTCTATTAAATTTATCATTCCATTATTATATTTTCCATTATTTATTTCTAAAAGTTAAATAATAATTTGCTAAGAAAAATATAATGATATATTAGAGAAGTTTTTTTATGATAATATTAATGTTATTTAACAAATCAATATTTGACATTATTACATTAAAAATGCTATTAGCAAACTTTCATCCCAAAAAAGTGGGCAACGCCAAACTTTCAAAGCAAGTGGCAATCCTAGTCCTACGATACTTATGCATGACAAGTATTTGGCATTGAAATACGACCTTTGTGCAAAGGAAAATAAAAAGGTACTAATGAAATTTGTAAGGAATTAATTAAGGATATTTGCCAAAAACTTTTTTATTCAAGAATTAATTTTGAGAGGGTTTTTTAAAAAGTTGGAAACAAAAATTTGCAGATGTTTAAAGATTATATTGAAATTGCTCAAAAAAATTATATTGAAATAGAATTTAAAATATAGTTTTTTAAGCAGAGAATTAAAAATAAAGGTCACTTTGAAATGGATGCCGAGAAAATCATTAAAAGCCATATGGTTTTGTGTGGGACTGTAAAATCGTAATAATGCGCATGTATCTAGTTTGAGTTTCACTGAAGGTAAAAAAAAAAAAAGGAATAAATGATAAAAGTACGGTTGTATGAATGCAAGTGGACCACTCAAGTAATTCACATGTTGTGTTCAGAAATGTGTAGCGTTGAGAAATAAAGTTGGCTTTAATTTTATCAATTAAAGCCGATTAAGGCTGATAATCTGTAGCTAATTTTTAATTAATACTTAGTAAATTAGTTGATTGAATGTTAATTTCTCAATATAGATATAATTAAAAAATATAAAATATTATACATAAAAAAAGAAAAATATAAAGAATAAAATAAATAAAATTATAATAATTAATGAAAACTTCTCAAAAGATTATTAAAAAAAAAATACATGAAAAATAATTAAAAAATAATTATAATAATAAATAAAACTTTAATTATGACTAATAAAAATATTTTCGTAAAATATAAATTAATATATTAGTTTATAAATAATATATTTTTTACAATATAAAAGGATAAAAAATAATTTTACCAAATAATGTAGGAGTTTATTAGAAAAAATTACGATTTGTAATTTTTTTTGAACAGGAGCTTATTAGGCGGAATAAATTATCAAGAGTTTATTCTTTATTCTTACTAAATAGTCTAAAAAAACTTATTGTGATGGAATAAACTATAAGCACTTTCAATAAGTTGAACTAAAAAGTACCGGATTAATAATTTACGTCAGACAACACAATTGGGTCAAACAGAGTAATAATGTCATTTCAAGTTACCAACGGTTGTGGAGAGATTGACCCAAAAAGATGGGAAGTGCAAACCAATTTGTATTTGTTCTCGTCAGAAAGTGACTACCTGGCACCTGCTGCTTACTTTATGCATGACACGGTAATTTTTTTTATTTTTTTTTTAATTTTTGTTTGGGGTGTGGGGGGTGGGGTCCATTATTAAAAATAAAAAGGTAGGTTACAACTAAAAGTTAAAAAAGAAAAGAAAGAGAGAGAGAGATGGAAACTTTATAGAGTAGATATTAGAAATCTGTTTTTAAATAAAGTAAAATGTCTTCGTTACGTTTTGAAAATCATTATTGGTGGTATGATTTTGATTGGGATTGTATCTGGCTGGAGTTTGGTATAAGGAGGAATGGTTCAATGTATCTGGCTTGAGTTTGACATGGCTAAATATAATTTTACCATAAACTTGATTGTTTATGAAAACAAATTAGATGTCATTTATCCCCCATTGGACTCAAGTACAGTAAATATAATAATAATAATAATAATAATAATAATAATAATAATAATAATAATAATAATAAAAACACCGGTGGTGTCGTTATTGATTTCCAAAAACGACTCGATTAAGTAATCGTATGCTCCATGATCAACACCATCGAAGCCTATGCATTTGAAGACATTATATTAATTCGCACAAATCCAATCGATAGAAAAGTTAATTATAATTTGAAAGAAAAATGGATCTCTTGTAGATGGTTTGAGTGCTTTTCTTAGCTAGAAGTTGAGAATTACTTTTGTAATTTTAGGTTTAGTTATGATCTTAGTTTCGCGGAACATTTCACTACCTCATCTTAAAGCAACATGCATATTTCTTTTGGCACGTGTTAGGAAAATGTCAATTAATGATACTGGAGAACATAAAATTCTCACATTTTTCTAATATACCCCTGAGCTACTAACTGCAAAATTCACATGGATATTCTTAAAATCTCATTAAGTTGGTTAATTTTAATTCTAGATTTCGTTTTTATATTTTTCTTTATAAAAACTCATTATTATATTTTTTATATTTCATATTCTCATGCTTTTGTTAGTCACTTTTTATAAAAACTGCAAAATACATACGATTCTATGAATGCAAGTGGTTCACTTGCATTTCAATCGTGTCTATATTGGTAAATTAACATTTAATCAACTAATTTATCGAGCAGTAATTTAAAATCAGCTATCACCGATTCGTTATGTATGAATGATGAGATTCCATTGATACAACTAATCAGTTATCAGCTATCAACTCTTAAGATTAGTTCAACCAAATACACCCTTAGCATTTTCAAATCAAAATCAGCTATCACCGATTCGTTATGTATGAATGATGAGATTCCATTGATACAACTAATCAGTTATCAGCTATCAACTCTTAAGATCAGTTCAACCAAATACACCCTTAGCATTTTCAAATCGATCGATAGCTGATTGAAAAAAAAAATCATTTAATCTTTTTTTTAATATACCCCTTTTATAGAGTAACACGTTCTTTTATATTCTTACAAAAAACAATAATATTTTTGTACATGAGGAGATATTTATTTATTAATATAATTATTTTGTTATCCTTATTATTATTTTTCTGTTAATTTTAATTTTTTAGAAAGTCTTATTTATTATTAAAATTCATTTATTATTATTATTATTGTTATTGTTATTTTACTTTTCATGTGTATTTGTTTTATATTTCAGTTATTAATTAGCTACTTAAATCATCAAATATATCAAGTATTAATTTTAAATTAACTATCAATTATTTATTATCAACTATCAGTCGTCAACAGAATTTTTTTATAGAATCAGATAGGGCTCTACTACGGAGCCCTATATAATACATGACATTCACCCCACCGTAAATTTATAAAAAAAGAAAGGAAAAATAAAAAGAAAAATTGATTAAGAGCTCAGAT
>BMAC01000636.1:86669-111066 GCA_014905375.1 Phtheirospermum japonicum | reverse complement strand
ATTTTCAAATCGATCGATAGCTGATTGAAAAAAAAAATCATTTAATCTTTTTTTTAATATACCCCTTTTATAGAGTAACACGTTCTTTTATATTCTTACAAAAAACAATAATATTTTTGTACATGAGGAGATATTTATTTATTAATATAATTATTTTGTTATCCTTATTATTATTTTTCTGTTAATTTTAATTTTTTAGAAAGTCTTATTTATTATTAAAATTCATTTATTATTATTATTATTGTTATTGTTATTTTACTTTTCATGTGTATTTGTTTTATATTTCAGTTATTAATTAGCTACTTAAATCATCAAATATATCAAGTATTAATTTTAAATTAACTATCAATTATTTATTATCAACTATCAGTCGTCAACAGCTTCTAGGTCAATTTTTCTATAAAACCAGATAGGGCTCCATTATAGAGCTCTATAGATGACATGGCATCCACCCACCGTGTATATATAAAAAAAAAAGAAAAAAAAAGAAAAAAATAATTAGGGCTCATATGAATGTCATGTCATTTATAGGGTTTCATAATGGAACCCTATCTGGTTCTATAGAAGAACCAGTCATCAACTAACTACCTGTTATCGGCTATTAGTATTCAACTATCAACTTCTAAAATTAGCTCGACCATATTTTTATTGTGATTGTCAGGGGGTGGTTTCTATTTGTATTGTCGTTGTTTTTATGTTCAAATCGTATATTTGTTAGATTTTTTATGTTGACGTATATTTCAAAACCTTTTCATTTGAAATAAGTATTTTTATATTTATCCCCCAAAACAAATAAGAAAAAATCTGGACCTCCACACATGATGGACCAGAGGTAGGCCTGTTGGATGCATGAATGGGGGGAATAGGACTATAAATGTTTGTTGGCATATATCTCTTTTAATTTTATGTTTCGGAATAGTGGTGTTTTTAGAGTATATTTTCAAAACATATGGAATATAAAAACTGAATTGATTTAACTTCTAATTTAAAAAATGTTTTTTCTTTTTTCTAACACATAGTTATGAATAATGTCTTCACGATACCGTAAAAGTTGTACGGAAGTTTTCACAAAATAATAATTATTATAAACCGAATAGGAATATATTCTAATACAAATTCGTCAATTATTTTTACAACGTAAAATCGAAATCGAAAATGCAAATATAAAACCTGAATCACGTGTATAATACGTTTTCTTTAAAACAGATTCGTCCCCTATTCCGGACGTCTGTTTCCCAAGATATGACGGGTAAACCGGATTACATTCCGTCTCCGGCGAACTGATAATCATGCTCGAATCTTATCACCAAAATGCTAGAGGCCAAGGAATTGTTGATCAATATGCAACGGTTTATTTCTTATGCAAATATGTGGAATGTCGATTTTTCTTCTGTTATTGTGCTTCTCACGATTGTATAATGTTAGCCTCTTTATAAAGGATAACATATGGTGGCTACACAATTCAATACTAATTGAATGGGGTGTTACACCAATTCAATAGAACCCATATGGTAGCCTCTTTCACGTGTTTTTGCTTTGGAGTATAAGTTGTTTTATCTTGTTGGAATTTAACATGAGTATTTTTGTTCGTTTTTGTTTTTTGTTTTTTTATTTAAACGGAAAAAGAAAAGAAAAAGCTCGGAACACTGGGATTAAGCAGTTGATATTTGGTTTCATAAGGAAAAAAATATATATATAGAATTCACAACGTCTCAATTTACCGAAAGGGCCAAGAATGAGTTGGGCTACAATTTATACATGCCCAAATGAATTGAGCCTACTTTGACCCGTCTAAGAGGCCCTAAGCCAAAGTTGCCCGCACACAATTTAGGTGTAGAATGGGATTTGAACAGTGTGTACCAATTAATTTGATTTACCACCGTTGCACACGACTAGTCTAAGTTCAATATACTTGCATCAAATGATTTCTCGACTATCCGTCAAGCAAGCGGGCTAACTCTTCAACTGTGACTAATAACCCTAATGGTAATGGTTGCATGTTAGCCATTATTACAGTTAAATGGAACTCACAGGAGAAAGGTATCAACCATTCTCGTGCACTGGTCAAAAGTACATTATAATCATTCGATAAATCGTAATCAATATAGCAGGGGTTTTAGAATGGAAATCAAGCAATTTCTTCAAGGTCGTTGACTTGGTCTTTGAGAAATTGGTCTATCAAATAGTCGTGCGCACCGTGGATCTCGACCCCGTCAAAACCTGAAATCACAAAGAGCAAGGGTTTGAGTAGAGGAGTGATTTGAAACAAATTCTGCTTTCAAAAGAAGTGATTTATTATTGTAGAAGCGAAAAACAACAAGGAATCAACAATGAGTGGTGTCTGCAGATAGAAACTAGGGAAATTTGGAATTAGCATCAAAATCCAAAAAAGAAATTGTTTGGTAATTATTCGTTAGAGAATTTATTCCTCGCATGATTAAGCAAGGTAATTATTACTTATTTGGACCAAGTGACGATGAAATAAATGAGCTGAACTATATTATTCCGATTTTTCGATTAACTTATTTGGACCAAGTTAATAAATCGAACAATTTTTCAATTAACTTATTTGAAACTTGTTAATTATAATACTCCATGGAGATTAATCAACTTGAATTGTATGTTAACATTCCATGAAGACAAGTATGAGACTTGTGTTGAAATTATTGAGAAATAGTGAACCACTTTATATAAGTCACTTATGTGTGTGATTTTAATATATGGTAAAGTTGCAATACTTACATCCAAAAAAGCTAAAATGTTTGATTTCAAGGTTATACTTATAATGAGAAATTATAACCAATAAGAAGCCCTTGATCACATTTAGACAACTACTCTCTATTAATGTTATCGTTGTTGACTACATGAAGTCAAAGAATAACTAAACGGATTTGTTAACCAAACAGCTAAATTGAGAGGTAATTGTGAAGTCATAAAGAGAAATGTTACTTGAGCCTCTGAAAAATGAGTTGATATATACGATGGAAACCCAACCTCATTGACAGGAGATCCCAAGATTTAGGTTCAAAGAGACAACCTAATTGTATAAAGACTAGAAGCATCACTACCTTACACATGATTTAAATAGTAATAATTTTGGAGAGAGGATAAGCATTGGCTTTTAATGATTCTTGCGTCGGAGAGTCGAGCATAGTAGTGTCGTCTACTTATAATAAAGAATCACCTATATGAGAGAGAAGTGGGGCCGCTTCGAAGATAATTGTGTAAGGCTCAATTCTTAGAACCTCTTGCAGAACCAAGCGTATGTTCAGGGCTATGAATGAACATAACTATGGGAACTGAAATATGTTTGGAAGAATCTTGTGTGAAGTATATAATCGTTTACACAAACGGCAGAACAGCAAAGACATCGCGTCTACTGGTCACACTAGTGCAAAAAAGTCGCTTAGAGGCGCTGCATAAGTGACGGTTCAAAGAGGAACCGCTGCAATAAGTGCAAAGGTGACGCTTATTAGCAAAGAACCGTCACTTATAAATATAAAAAAATTAAAAATTTCGGACGAGTGGCGGTTATTGAATAACAACCGCCACCAATAATAGTTAAACAGGCGCTTGTTTTAGGAAGCGTCACCAAAAAAAAAAACCGGGTGGCGGTTCATTAAAGAAGCGCGGCTTATACAAGGCCACCAATATTCGGCCGGTTTTGGTGCCGGTTTGACATAGAAATGCCACCCGAAGTTAACTATTAGAGGCGGTTAAAAATTACAACCGCCACTTATAACTCAAATAAAATCAAAAACAGCGGCCCCAAATCCGAAACCCTACCATTTTCATTTTACATTCCCGGCACGCATATTTCTCTCTCTACGACCCAGCTATGCAGATTCCGGTGACCAATCTCACGCACTACTTGAAATTATCTGGAAAATAGGCGAGCCCCGAAAAAGAGAAGCTCGATCCGGTGCTAAAGAGTTTGTAAAGAGCCGCCACGGTACAGCCCTTGGATACAGCTCCCTCTTTCCCCTCTCTCTGTGTTTCATCGATTCCTTCGCCAAATTCACTAGTCCATGGCGAGTCTATGGCGAGCCGCGATGGGCTCGGTCCAAGCCGGAGCCGATGATTACGACGGCGTGGAGTTCTGGGGACCCTCCGAGCGCACCGGAGTGTCCTCTGCGTGAGTGTGTATTGTCAAATCCCAATGTCCTAAAATAATATCCTATGTGCTGTGCTATCTCATATTTTATTTTATTTTTCTTCATAATTTTGTTCATGATTTCAGGGCCTCTGGTTAATCCCCACTTTTTCCTTTTCAATGTATTGCTGTTCATCTTTCTCTTTGCCTTTCTCTGTTTTTTTCCAGCGTCGAAGTTTCTCCAAAGTTTCTTGAAAAGGAATAAAGAAAGAGAGAAGGAATAATGGTCTTCAACTTAGTGTAAATATCTAGACAAATGTTAGGAAATTCATATTGTTTGACAATTTTATTTTTTAGTTATTTCTTGTTTGTTTGCAATTACTTCTATGGTGGGGAGATAATTCTTGTTTGTATTTTCTTGCAATTATGATAATTATTTTAACTTTACTTTTTGGGTTCTCAATTCTCATCATGATGTTTGTCTTTGGGCTCTCTGTTCTCTAGATTATGTGGGTTTTGGTTATTGAACATGGATTATACTGGGGGAAAATAATTCTCTTTTAACCTTTAATTAGTTGTCTTAAATTTTTGATATTTATTGTTGGTATTTTCTAATCTTCTATTTTCAAGCATGAAAACCTTTTGAATATTTTTTCTTGAAATATTTTTTTGGCACTTTTTTTTACCTACAGTAGTTTTGGGATTTCCAATTTGATGGGCTCAAATCATTAGCATATAAATCAGTTTGCTTTCATCAATGTATTTGTTTATTCATTTAAAAAACAAAAAAGTCAGCTTTTTTCTTTTCCTTAGTTGTTCTAATGTACAATTAGCTTAGAATTATTGTTGCTGCATTTATTCTGAAAATGCATCATTGTCTGAGTGAGTACTTGAGATATTTCAGTTTGTAACACTTGACATATAAGTTTGAATTCCAACTGCAGTAATTAATCTACATTTACGCGTAAATTTCAATTCAATGGAGGACGACATATTTYCGGCCATCGCCAACGGCTCACAGATCGAAACCAAACTTCGCCAGACGTTTCAGAAAAATTTCGTGCAGGTCCAAAACATTCTGGACCAGAACAGGCTGTTGATCAATGAGATCAACCAGAACCAYGAATCGAARATCCCAGATAATCTGACGCGAAACGTGGGATTAATTAGAGAGCTCAACAACAATATTAGAAGTGTTGTCGATCTTTATGCCGATCTCTCTAATTCATTTACTAAATCGATGGATGCATCTTCGGAAGGCGAATCGGCYGRGACGACTAAATCTGATGGGAGAGGTGGGCAAAAGAGAATTAGGTCCGGTGGTAATTAAATATTTATTTTGGTCTGGGATGTTTTTTTTTAATTTACATCTCTCAGGTAGCTTTAAATCACTCGTGAAGGGCATCTGTATGTCCAAGTATATGCATGACAATGGTTGATGAGAGGCTGTCAGATAAGAGTGTTGTTGTAAAGAGCCGCCAAGAGCGTCCCCAGCTCCATTAATCAGGTCTCTCTCACTTCTCGATTTTGTAATTCGAGGCTTGATTTGTGTAATTAGGCATTCTAAAGGGTCATTGCTTAAGTGATTTTACCGGATTGTGACCTTGAATTGCTTACATTTTTATGTTTATTTTTTCTATACGCAGGACTGCCCTGAAGTACATAGTAATACTGCAGAAACTCTCTGTACGATAACTCGATATGCTCCACCTGGGATAGCTTCAAAAATCTCCAACCCGAGGTTGCATCGGTTATCCCTATGTCGATTATTCTTTCTTTCTACCTCTTGTCCTTTTTCATCTTGATCGTAATCTGGTTGCATGTCACAGTATTATAGGATGATTGTTTTGCCATGCTCTGGAGGACTCAAGGCCAGAATATGTTTGGTTAACTTGTTATCTATCTGTATATCATTATTAAACCCCAAGAGGTTAACATCAGGAACATATTACTTGTATTCCTGCCAAATGACTCATGGATCAGGAAGTGCTGCTAATCCTGTGTTCAAGCCATGCTGGAGAGCCTAGGTAAGCTCTTGATTTTTTTGTTATGATTACTAGGCACACCTTGATTGGGAAATACTATGATAATCTGGCCAAAGTACTTGAAGAGTCATCTCTGTCATCTTAGTCTTACTAGAGGTTTCTGCTGGTTTTTGTCAAGTAATTAGGCAAATTACTTCTTCTGCACTGAATGAATTATCATGAAGCTGATTTTACAAAGCACAAATTAATATTCCGTAATTATTAAGTATTGATAGGCTCACTATAACTTTGCTGATTTTCGGCCTCCCTATTTTGAAGCGTGTTTGGTAAGCCGCATGAGAAAGACTGGCCAGGAGTGACAGCAGCTCTTCTCAAATTATTTTGAAGCGTGTTTGGTAATTATTCTTTACTAATCATAATATTTTGATCAAATAATCTCATATATACTTCATAGGTATGATTATATGATATCTATATCAAATGTTTATTATGATGAATTATTACTTGGATTTTGCTATTTTTGACTAATTTGCCTAGTCACGTGATGTTAACGATAATATAACTTTTACAGATAACCTTGCATGGTGAAAAATCTGCTGCTAGGGTAATTTCTTTTATTATCATTATTTTTTGGCCTTTCATGTGAAAAATAGCCTAATTAGTTTGATATTGTAATTTTTTTTTATGTTTTTTTTGTAAAATTGTAATGTAAAATATTTTTTAAGTATATTGAATGCTTTTGTTAACATTTGATGTTGATTAATTTAATTTTCATGAAATATGAATAAATTGCGATTGTTTGGTATTTATAGGTTGGAATGAGGACCGGTAAAATAGAATGGACAATTAATTCTATTTTTTTAATTATTATTTGGAAATCTAGATGGGTTATATTCAAACCGATGTTAATGTTCTCTATGTCAACGACATCGGTTCCTCAAAAATCGATGTTATTTCTCAGTATTATTGGTGACGCTTCTGGCGAAGAAGCGCCGCCCGGTTTCTGTTTTTGGTGGCACTTCTTAGCTAAGAAGCGCCGCCTGGTACTAGTTTTGGTGTCGGTTCTTGACCTAATTTCGATATTTTGGTGGCGGTTCGATCTAAGAACCGCCACCCGGCGTCTCTTTTAAGCAGCGGTTTGAACCGTCGCCCGGCTTTTTTTACTTTAAGCGTCGGTAGTTTAAGAGGCGGTTTAGAACCGCCTCCAAAGACTGTTTTGAACCGCCTCTAATCGACTTTTTTCCACTAGTGTCAGCCAGTAAAGTAAATATACTTTCACAAAGGAAGGTTTAGAGTGTAACACCTACCTATTATATGCAGGATTCAACTATTGAATTTTATCACCAAATATTCCTGTCGTTGAATTTTCTTCACGTGGAGGATTGTTGAAAAATAATGAAAAAAATTATTATTTTCTTATTGTTTTTATCCAAATGGTATTTTGGATATTAAAGGTTTGTAACTCCATTTTTAATGGAGAGGTAATGGTGGTGTAACACCCAATTCAATGAGTATTGAATTGTGTAACCACCATATGTTGGCTTTTTTAAAGAGACTAACATTACAACAATCTTAACAAACACAAAAAAGGAAAAGAAGAAAAACCCACATTCCACATATTTGTATAACTATAGCCATTACATATTGAACGGAAATAATTTTCTTGGCCTCTTGTATTTTTGGTGATAAGGTTCAGACATGATTATCAGTTCGCCGGTGACGAAAGGTAATCAATCCAATTTACCCGTCTTATCCTGGGAAACAGACGTCCGAAATAGGGGATGAATCCGTTTTAAAGAAAACGTGTTCTACACGTGATTTTGGTTTTATATATTTGTTTTCGATTTCAATTTTTACTTTGTAAAAAAGATTGACGATTTGTATTATAAAATATTTTTATTCGATTTATAATAATATTACTTTGTGGAAGCTTCTCTAAAAAACTCACCCTTGAGCAGTATCAGAAACTTCAGTTGCCTCAGACAAGAGAAAACCACCCTTGGAAGCTCTTTGGGAGTAATACAAAATAGCATGCGGCTGCAGTATGTTATTATATGATCTATTCTTTGTAAACGGTGCCAAAATAACTCTGTAAACCAAAAAATAAAAAACAAAACATTGATTTTTAATAATTCACAATATTATAATGCCCATCACATACCTATGGTTGTGTTTTCAAATGCCCTTCCATTTTCCAACAATTCTGGATTTTTATTTTATTTTTTTTATAGAAATAACAAATAATTTTTTTCCCCATACTCAAAGCGGATCTATGGGAAAAACACACTACACAAACAATTAACTTTTCATTTTCAAATACTGGGATTCAGATTTCAGACAACAGGCCAAGCATATTGCGTTTTTTTCACACACACACAAAATAAAATAATAATAATAATAATAATAATAATAATAATAATAAACTTTTCCAAATTCGGTTTCCAACAATAGGAAAATGGAAATGTATGCATACTCATACAAAATCCAACTAAATGAGCTCGTCAGTAAAGACTTGCAGAATAAAAAATAAAAAAAAATAAAAAACTAAACATGGTAAAACAAAACATATTCTACAGAATTAACAAGAGAAATCAAAAATATTGTGTAATAAATTCCCTTTTCAACCAAAGCGCAAGTGGGTTTGTGTCATAACAACAACATTTGTCTACAAGTTTGTAATACTTAAAGAAATTAACGATTCATTACTTCCTTAAACCAAAAAAAAAAGAATAAGAAAATGTATACCTGTGAGAAAGCTGAAAATTCCCCATATTGTAAGGTGTGAGAAGTGGGATTTGCTGCTTTTCTTGGCCCTCCTCACCCTTGTTTCCATATTTCTGCATACAGAGAAATTGTAATTTGAAAAGAATAGTGAAAATGTCAATGTCTAAATAAAATTTGCTCACTCACTGAATAGTAAAGTATCAACCACAACCAAATTTACTGTTATCGAATAGTAAAGTATTAATTAGTTTTATCTTTGAATGACTACTTTACTCCTAATAAAATTATATAAATACAAATATTTTGTTGCAAAATCAAACCTCTACAAAGATTTATTCAGAAACCGATCTATGGTATATATAACAGGGGAAAAAAAATCATTTTCATCCCGAGCTTTCATTTTTTTTTTCCTTTTTCTGGCTTTGGAGTGTAAGTTGTTGGAATTTTTAAACAAAATGCTCGGAACACTAGGATATATAGTTGATATTCCTTTTTCATTTGAAAAAAATTATAGAGCTCACAAATTCTCAATTTTCAGCCCAGCTCGCCGATCTTCTGATAGGCCCGAGAATAGAGCCGGGCCACTATACACACCCAAATTGAATTCAGCCTAATTTGACTCAATTTAGGCAGCTTTATTAAGTAGTATCCAAGTGTATATTATATCGCATATTTGGAGTTACAACGTATACTCGGATGTACTTAATAATTACCCAATTTAAGTATAAAATATTTAAATCATAAAATGATGACTTGGTTAAATTGTGGACTGGGCCAACTCATCCAAAAATTTCAAAGTTGGCTCAACGGATCAGAACTGGATTGACCCAGCCCAATTATTTGTCAGAGTTTGTCGCATATGACTTGTCTAGTTATTGCATATGACTTGTTTAGTTCAATTTACTTGTCCGAAATGATTCATTGACTATTCATTCAAGCAGGTGGACTAACTCTTTGACTGTGACTGAGAACCCTCATGGTAATGGTTGCATGTTAGCCATTATTACTGTTAAAAGAGTGACCGTTAAAGGGAACTCACAAGAGAATTTATCAACCATTCTTGTGCAATGGTCAAAACTACATTACAATCAACTTACTCTATTTCCATATGTATCTTCTCTTATACATCTCATCATTCGATAAATTGTAATCAATAGTAGGGGCTTTAGAATGGAAATCAAGCGATTTCTTCAAGAAATGGATAATCAGTATATCCCACAACAGGATCAGCTATGTAAAAAGTGTCCCTGTTATATTTATTAAGAGGCGCATTAGTCTCAAATCGCTTGGGCAAATCCGGATTGGCCAAGAAAAGACGGCCATAAGCGACGAGATCAGCACGATTTTCGGCTATGGCTTTATTACCGTCCTCCCGATCATAACCACCGGCAGCAATAAAAGTACCTCTAAACGCCTTTCTCATCGGGACAAGACTATCTGGACTTTCTGTTTTTTCCCCAACGGTCTTCATCCTCGGCTCGACCATGTGGCAATAGAGAAGGCCATGTTTGTTTAAAGCCTCGGCCATGTAAAGCCCGAGGGCTTTGGGGTTCGAGTCCCCACACTCCATGTAGTTGGCAAACGGCGAAAGCCTAATTCCAACCCGGTGGGCCCCTATCTCATTAGCCACGGCTTCGATTATTTCGGTAGCAAATCGGCAACGGTTCTCGAGAGACCCTCCGTATTGGTCCGTACGGTCATTGACTTGGTCTTTAAGAAATTGGTCTATTAGAAAGCCGTGCGCACCATGGATCTCAACCCCGTCGAAACCTGAGAACGGAAAGAGAAAGGGTTTTGAGTATGCAAGGTAATATTGGCTTTTATATTTAATTTAGACTAAATGACAATGAAATAAATGAGTTGGACTATATTATTCAGATTTGATTAAATTATGTAAAATGTGAACCACAAGTTGACATTTGAAAACACTAAAAATTGCTTCTATTTTTAATAATAATAAAAAATTAGCTTAAAGCATACAAACACTTTTTTTTTAAGAAAGTGTTAGCAAAACACTCCCTAAGTGATGGCCTAAATACAAAGATATGGCCTGTAACTTAAAATTATATCAGTACCAGCTTCTATAGCATTTCTTGCAGCAAGTCTGAAATCATTGACAATTTGTGGGATTTCGTGGGTTCTTAGCCGTCGTGGAGGAGAAAGTTCCGCAACATCCACACCTTTATCCGTACACGATATTGGATCTTGTCCGTTCGGCTGAAACCCTGTAAACATAGTTCAATCATCAACATAGCAGAAAAATAACAAATTACCCCAATAGTGAATACTCAACCAGACCCTGTAATCATAGTTCTGTTTTGTTTTTTCTTACTAAGATCATCACATACTGAATCGTGATAGACAAAAACTAAACAAAAAAAAAACCTGTGTTTGAGACCCGGCCGACATGCGCCATCTGGCAAAAGAAAATCGCGCCTTTAGCATGGACCGCATCGACAATCGGTTTCCAAGCCTCGACTTGTTCGTTAGTCCATATACCTGGAGTGTGTGGGTACCCTTGAGCAGTATCAGAAACTCCGGTGGCTTCAGACAAGAGAAGGCCACCTTTGGAAGCTCTTTGGGAGTAATACAAAATAGCATGTGGCTGAGGTATGTTATTATATGATCTCTGCCTTGTTAGAGGTGCCAAAACAACTCTGTCAACCAAAAAAATTTAGAAAAACCAAAAAATCCATTTTTAATCATTCACAAAATTATAATTCCTATGGTTGTGTTTTCAAATGCCACTTTCCATTTTCCAACAATTCCTGGTTTTTATTTTTATTTTTTATTTTATGGAAATTGGATTTCGAAAAAATACAATCAAACAATTTTACGCTTTAATCAAGCACATCTATAGCTAAACACACAGACTGTGTAATAAATACCCTTTCAACTAAAGCCCAGGTGGGTTTTTGTCGTAACAATAACATTTGTCTACAACTTTTTAAAACTCAATGAAATTAAAAACCGGAAAAAGAAAAAAAGGAATAAGAACTCCACTTCATTTGACATTTTGCCTCTTAAATGTGAGTTTCTTACACTTTACCTCCTTCAGTCATTTTTCGGCATAAATTGTTTCGGCGGATTTTTATGCACAATTGAGAGCAAAATCATCCTTCCATGCACAATAATAATTTCCGACAATAATTTCCACCAGAAAATGGCTCAAGGAAATAAAATGTAAGAACACACATTGAGTAGGCAAAATATAAGGGAAAAAAAAATAAAGTGAGTAAAGTTTTAGCGGAATTTTTTTTTTCCCTTGTATGAAAAAGTATACCTGCGAGAAAGCTGAAACCTTCCCATTTTGTAAAGTGTGAGAAGTGGGATTTGGTGCGTTTCTTGGCCCTCGTCACCTTTGTTTTCCATATTTCTGCAAACAACAATTGTACTTTGAAAAGAATAGTGAAAATGTCAATGTCTAAATAAAATATGCTCGCTCACTGAAGTTATACCTTCATTTTATAGTGGAGAGTGAGCCCCGCAAGCAAGTTAGGAATAATGGTCTTTTTAGAGATTTTTTTCAAATATGTTGTACTAATATATAATATTCAATTATATGTTTTAATATAATATTATATAATAAAAGTTAAATATAATAAATTATCAATTAAATATTTAATTTTTAAGTTTTACGATAAACGAACATTCAAGATATTTTTCATACCAATTTGTATTAGTATGGATGAGTTGCTATAACTATAAGCACACGTTAGTTGTCGCACCCATTAATTGGGTATTATTAAATAAATAATATATATATTTAATTAGAAATTGATAAAACATTTCAATTTTAAAACAAAAATTGATATCTTGGATCGGACGTTAATGACATGGGTATCGCACCCATTTAGATAATAGTAAAAAACTTGTGGGGGTGGATTTGCAACAAAAATTTAATAAGCGGGACGACGTTGTCAACTATTTTGGCGATAAGATAGTAATCGTAAAGTCTGAGACGACCAAGAAAGCACTTGATGATCTTATGATCAACTTTATAAAAATTCAATTTATAGATTTCGATTTTTTTAGGAATAGAATTGAGGCTAGGACCAATTTAGTCACGTTTTCATGTTCCAATTGAACACTTTCCATATTTTATTACTCTCATGTTTGGATAAAAATCCTTTCTGGCATCATAAGCATGCCGCCAGCGTTCATCCTGAGCGTCCCGGCCCTATTTGCAACAAAAATAAATAAAATAAAATTCTTTTAACCTACCCCAAAACCCACCCAACACGCGACCCACTTTTCTCCTCTATCGGCAGCGAAAAAAAAAAAATCTTTTAACATATTTTCACACTTTAATTACAATTAAAAATAATATAATAATATAATATTATACACTTTACCGATATTATTTGATATTTACAATAAAAAGTAAAGACAAATACGAATTCTTACCGTTTACATAATTTTAAATACATAAATATTCAGAATACAAATTTTCAAAATTTCAAAACCTACTAATTTATGCCATTATGAATTCATGAAATTTTATAAATCAAAAAATTCATTCATATTCTACGTTGAGGTCGCCCTACAAGATTGATATTCTTAATTAGCAATATTTGTTTATAAGCTTTATTAAAAATGACACCGACGTTCCGCTCCCCTAAATTTTTTTTATTATTATTTAAATGGGCGGGACGCCCCTGTCATTGTCGTTCCGACCCAAAAAATCAAATTCTAATTAAATATATATTATTTATTTAATAATACCCAATAATTGACAATAATAGAGTTGTTGGCTAACTTTGACCCCAAAAAGGTAAGTGTGCTAACTTTGACCCCAAAAAAGTAAGGAACGGCGAATTGCATGTCTTTTATGAATTTGACTGCGGTGTGCTAAAGATATTATGCTTTCTATTTTTTTTAAAAAATAAAATCAGTAATCTTAAAAATACAAAAATTATACATAAGTCATCTCGTTTTCATACCACATCAGAATAAAACGACAAGTCTTCATCTTCCGAAACTAAACCGAATCCCTTAGAATCGTCCGTTAGGTTTCTCAACATGGACACTATATCCACATACTCAGGATGCGAACTGTGCCGCGTGAAAAACGGCGTGATCGACCCATGCATCTCAATGAAACTCCAGCCCGGAAGCTTCCTAAGCCCGAGCGACCTCATCTGGGCCCAAGCCTCTCCCACACCGTCCCATCTCTCCATCGAAGCAAAACTATGAGCCAACTGCACGTACTTACCCGCATCAACCGGCTCAGAGCCTGAAATCTCCTTACCAATAATCGACCCGAGCTCTTCAAGGCCCATTTTTCGGCATGCATCGAGTAAAATCCCTAAAACGTCCACCATTGGCTCCTTAAACATTTTCCTATAAAACTCATACGCTTCATAAAACCGCCTCGGCATAAAAGATCAACGACACATGCCAGGTGTTCGATTTTTGGCTCGATTTTAAAATCTTTCACCATCGATCCAAACAAGCTCATACCGGTATCAACAAGCCCGTTGTGACTGCACGCGTTTAGAATCGATAAGAAAATGACGTCGTTAGGTTCGAAACCCTTGTGCAGATACTCTAAGTACATTTCCAAAGCGATTTCGCCTTTGCCATGGGTCCTGTACCCGGATATAATCGTGCTCCAAGAAACGGCGTCGTGATGTGGCATCTCGTCAAAGCACCTTCTAGAAGATTCCAGGTCGCCGCACTTGGCGTACATGTCGACAAGGGCCGTCCCGATTTTGATACACGGGCCCAGCCCATTTCTCAAAATATAGTTATGGATCCATTTTCCCTGATAGTACGCCCTGATGGACGCGCACGCTTGGAGAAGGGAGATGACGGTTATCGGGTCGGGCTTTTCACAGGCCGCCCTCATTTCTTGAAATAAACACAGGGCCTTAGGTAAATACCCATTCTGCGCGTACCCAGCAAGAATCGCATTCCAGGATACAACGTCTCTTTTGCCCATCGTGCTGAAAACGATAAAGCTCTGATCCAAGAGCCCGCATTTCGCGTACAAACTTACGAGAGAATTTTGTGAAGGGATATCCAGGGGCATTTTGGTCCGTAACGAAATACCCTTAGTGCCTTGTCGGCAGAGTCATTCTGCACGAGCCCGGATATCATCGACGTCCAAAATATTACATCTTTTTGACCGACCCGTTTAAATATTTTCAACAATTCGTTAATCTTCTTACATTTCGAATACAAAGCTAAAATAGACGTCCCGACGTGTTTATCTAATTCGAACCCGTAAGTCACTATCTGACCGTGTACAATTCGTCCAACTTCGAAATTACCTACTCTTGCAACGGCAGAGGCCAACGACCCAAAAGTTTGCCGATCAGGTTTTACGTTTTCACCCCTCATTCTGGAAAAAAGATTCATAACTTCATCAAGATTTTCTTGTACCGAATATGCGTTAATCAAACTATTCCAAGAAACGATATCTTTATCACCCAACGATTCGAATAAAACCCTATCATCTCCCACCCTCCCACACTTGGCATATACAGATAGCAAACAATTCATTAAAGCCACCTCACGCATATAATAACCTCTTTTAATCACGCAAGCGCGCAAAACATCGACGTGCCTTTTTTCAGAAACCCCAGTAAGCATATTCAGAATGGTAACCAGGCTAGGTGCAATACCATCACGCTGCATAGAGTTGTACATTGAAAAGGCGTTTTTCATATCGTTGGAATGAGAATAGCACCAGATAATGGCCGTCCAGGGGACGATGTTTCTCTGGGGCATTGTGTCRAACACSTTGCGTGYATTTTCAGTGTCGTTGAATTTTGCGTAGAGGTTGATGAGCGAAGAGGAGATATACGGGTCGGGTGCGAACCCGTTGACGATGATCTGTTGGTGGAGGGAGAGGCCGAGGGGGAAGAGGGCGAGGGAGGTGCAGGCCTTGAGGAGGGAAGGGTAGGTGAAAGCGTCCGGGGGAGTGGTTGGGGACTTGAGCATGGAGGTAAATGTGAGGAGGACTTGGCGGTGGGAGCCCTCGGAGGAGAGGCGGCTGATGGCGGCATTGAGTGAGTTTGTGGTGGGGGTGCGGCGGAGGTTAGCGGCGGCGGTGGGGGCGGCTTGGGAGGGTGGAAGTGGGTGGGTTTGAGTTTGTTCATGGATCATGGCAAACTTTGGTTTGCCTAATAATATTCCAGATATTATGCTTTCTATGTTCGCATTTACATTCATTAATTCTTATTTTTATAATATAAAATTAGTTTAATGGTTCTTATAAGATGAAAAATAGTGTTTTAATAACACCTTAGAAATTTCCATCTTTTATTATTCTGTTAAATTTATCTCTAAATAAGAAAATCACTTACGATTACATTTATAAATGAGTATTTATAAATAAATAATTTCGAGATTTATTTTTTAAGTTGGAGACTTCAAAAAATATGTAGATGTTCAAAGTTTATCTTGAAATCATTCTTAAAAAAAATTATATATTTAGTAATATTAAAAATATAGTTACTTTGCAAAGATGGGCGCTCCATGATTGTAGTTATTGGAAATTTGTTTTGAAATAAATATTGAGAGAATCATTATTAGTTGATTGATTTTGATTGAGATTGTCTCTAGCTTGAGTTTGGAAAAGGGGCAATGATTCAATGTATGTGACGCTCGAGTTTGACAATGCAAAAAATAGTTATTTAACACAAATCTCTCCGTATCTCTATATAGATATAATAATAACCCTGGTAGGTAGGATTTGGGTTGCAAATTATATGTTGCACCGGTTGACCATGTAATGTAGGATTGGGTAGGCTTGTGCAAAATTCGGTTAAAAACTGAATTGATCGAAAAACTCATTTCGATTTTTCGATCGGTGGTTCGATTTTCGGTCGTAAAATTTCCGATCAATTCGGTCGGTTTCGGTTTGACTATCAAAAAACTTGATATAACCGAACCAACCGAATTATATATATATATATATATATATATATATATATGGGTTGGGTTCAAATGAGAACCCGTCATTATATGTGAACCTAGGGACTCATCTTGACCATTGTATTGGATAATCTTGATGGTTGAGATCATGACATGTCAGCATGGTAATAATGTAAAAAAAAATGCATTAATTAATTAAAAAAGGTATTTTGGACATATATCAACGTTTACAAAGAGCACTACATTATTCTTTAGAAAGCACAATAGATTAAGGAAAAAAAACACTACGATTATATACAAAAAGCATCGCAAATTTTGTCTATAAACTGCAAATTCAAAAATTTGAAATAAAACTCAAATCTTCAACAAGCCATAACTTTTTCAATTTTTATTCGTTTTGAATGAAATATATATCAAATTAATCACATTCTCAAGATCTACAATTTAAGATACATAATGCATATTTTAAAACGTAAAAAAATATACATACAATTAAATTAAAAAAACTGGATAGTAAAAGCATCGCATATGACTAATTTTAGCACTACATTACTATATAAAAAGCACCATGAATCTAAACATATAGTTGCAGTGTGTAAAATTGGAGTGCTTTTCTTATATTGTTACAGTGCTTTCGTACTATCCTAACACTGCCTTTTCGAATAAAAATAATCGGTCAGCATAGCCGCCGAGTTTCACCATCGCCACCTTGGACACCTCCGCCGCCACCGATAGCCGCCCCTTCCGGCCCTCGGCCGCCACCCTTAAATCCATTATAATAATAAAATCAAAAACTACCTGAATAAGGAAAAAAATGAGGAATGAATTGATTCAAGGAAAATATATTAAAGTCAGAGCAACAGGAAACTTTCGCACCAAACATTTAACCATCAATTCATTTAAACAGTTTTCAAAAAAAGACCCATTCAATATTCAGAAAAAAGGTCACAAATAAAAGAAACTCAGCCCCAAAGCAACCTCCGTCGCGCACGGAGGCAAAAGGAAAGACAGAAAAACACAGACCCGGTCGCCACCAACAGGACTCGTTTGTACATGTTCGTCAAATAGGGCAGACCCGCGAAGTGGACCTGCCGGACCCACAGATGGGTCGGCGGGCTCGAGACTAGCGACTTCGTGATGTCCCCGACGGCTCCGGCGAGCATCATGTGCTCCTTCTTGTCGTCTTAGATTATCCCGAACGCGTGCCACTCGGAGAGCGGCGACGGGCTGATCCGGCCCAGGATCCCGGCTTGACCCCGCCGGCGAACTTGATGATCGCAGCGTGGCTCGACGAGGATGAGACTTGAACGACGCCAGCGAGCAGAGGCATAGAAGGCCAAGGATTTCCGACGCGGCGACGATGATCACCGGCGCGTGCTCTCCCTGTCTTTTAGGGTGAGGACCAGGGCATACGCGGCGGCTGGCTTGGTTGAGGATTGCCGACGCGGCGGCTGGCTTGGTGGAGAATGGATGGTTTTGGATTTGGGGAAGATAGGGTTTTGGGGGGGGAGAGACACGAGGTTTGGGGTTAAATTGATTAAGAGGTTTATGTGAAATTACATAAACACCCTTATTTACCATATAAATTAATTTAATAAAATTAAAAAAATAGAAGAAATCTGCTCCAAACACATTATTAAATCTAAGGCCAGGATTAGTCCTAAGTTCACATATAATGATGAGGTTCTCATTTGAACCCAATCCTATATATATATACACAATATATCAATTATATATTTTTTTAATTTATTTTTATGGCTTAAAAATAAGGGAAATTTAAAATAAAAAAAAAGAGAAAATTGGTTCGGCCAAAACCGAACGAAATATTTCGGTTCGGTTTTCCAAATTTTTTCGGTCGGTTCGGAACGACCAACGACCGAATTCGGTCGACCGAACCAACCGATGCACACCCCTAGGGTTGGGTGGTGGGAGTTGGGTGTTTTATCAATCGATTTCTCTTCTTTTTTTTTTTTTCCAGATTTAATTAGGGTTTCTCTCTTCAATTTTTTTAATGCAATTTTACATCGGATTTCAATTTTTTGATAGAGTTTTAACTTATAATTTCAGTTTCTTTGTTGTCTTTAACCTTGTGGTCCAAATATCATTACGACTACGATTTCAAATAATCAAATATTCACTATCTGTTTTTTTAAACTATTTTCTTTTTAGTGAATAATAATTTAAGGAAGTTTTTCATTTGAGTTAAAAATAATTATAAATTTAATATGTTGTTTGATACGTATGAGGTTTCTAAGACCTTTATTCCTTTTAGGAGTTTATTTTGTCTAGATATTATTTTGACTTTCTTATCAAATATATTAGTTATTAATTGTTTAGAAAAGTTTTTATACTTATCTTATTTGGTAATTATTTTGTATATTATTAGAATTAGTTTAGGTTGTAATTATTTTTCACCTAGCTTAGAATGTCGTATGTTGCACGTCATGATTATTGGGAGTTTTAGATTTTATCTTCTCTCGTGAATATTCTTTTCTTCTTTTGTAGGGCTATTTACAAGCAAGAATGTCTATATAAATATGAGGACTAGCTCTACAACTTGAATACGCTGAATACGCAAGGAGCTTAGAGTTGAGAGCGATTTATTCGATCAACGACAAATCTACCCAAACGCAAAATGTTACTGCTCGTATTGCAATATTTGTACTAGCATCCTATTGAACGGATTATTTTCTTTCATACTTTTTATTAAGATCAAATCCTGAAGATTTTGATCCTTAACTTGTGGAAGAGTAGTGATGATTTAGAACAATCTTACTCGATAGAAGTTTTTCAAAGTTGGGTCAAGTTAGTTCAAAAGGCCAAACTTCTTACCAAGGAGAACGAACGAAAACGTCTATCGCTCATTTGGAAGTGCTTCTCACAACAAAAGATGAAGAAATGGGTAATGTAAAATCTAAACTTAACACTTCTATTCAATCTTTGAGGAATCCGAGTACCGGTAAGGCTAGTACTCGATCTAAAACTCAAGTTTTGTTAAATCAAAAGAAGAAATATCAAGTAATAACTTGCCTAAAGCCTCTAAGAAATCAAAACGTTGCAAGCGTAAATACATCTATCATTATTGCTTTATGCCTGGATATATTAGACCTTACTGTCGTAAATTTAAAGGTGAAACTGCTAATAAAAGTTCTGCTGGTCCAGTGTTGTTCCCGATGTTGGTCAAATCCAGTAACACTAACACCAATCTTGTAAATTCATATCTGTTTGAGTTCAAGAATCTGATGTAAAGTGTAATTTTGTTCATACTACTTTTAAGCATATGATTACAGGGTCTGGTATTTTGACTGTGGTTGCTCGCGTCACATGACGGGTACTCATGAGTATTTGACGGATTCTGAAACATACAATGAATGAAAATTGATTTACGGAGGTGAAGACCATGAGTAAATCATCGGTAAAGTGACGTTGAATGTTGAAGGCCTTCTCAATCTGACTGGATGCACTCCAAATAACATTGTGTGGGGGTAATTCATCCCTTCGGTGTTCAGGCATTCTTACCGGTTCATTCCGGGGAGCGTGTCGCTATTCAAGGAATCGACGATTGGAGAGGGGATTAGGCCAAACCTACCCAAACCTGGTCGGGAGCTGTAGCCGCTCTTTTGATGAGCCCAAGGCAGGACGAAAACCAATCTTATCTCGTAGATGGCATGTGTATTCGGACCACAAAGCTTATCCCGTGATAGACTATTCGCTTAAGCAAGCGGTCTAACTCTTCGAGAGTGACTGAGAACCATAACGTTAATGGTTGCATGTTAGTCATTATTGCAATTAAAAAAGAAACAATTTAAAGGGAACTCAAAAAAGAACCATTCCTCTGCACGGGTCAAAAGTACATTATAATCATTCGGTAAATCGTAATCAATATAGCAGGGGGTTTAAAATGAAAATCAAACAATTCCTTCAAGAAATGGATTATTCAGTTATACATCTCGTCATTCGATTAATCGTAATCAATAGAAGGGGTTTAGAATGGAAATCAAGCAATTTCTTCAAGAAATGGATAATCAGTATATATAGCCCACAACAGGATCATCCAAGTAGAAAGTGTACCTGTAATATTTATTAAGTGGCGCATTAATCTCAAACCGCTTAGGCAAATCTAGATTCCCCAAGAAAAGACGGCCATAAGAGACGAGATCGGCACGATTTCCAGCCACGGCTTTATTACTGTCCTCCCGATCATAACCAACGGCAGCAATAAAAGTGCCTCTAAACGCCTTTCTCATCGGGACAAGACTGTCTGGACATTCCATTTTTTCCCCGACGGTCTTCATCTTCGGCTCGACCAAGTGGCAATAGAGAAGCTTGTGTTTGTTTAAAGCCTCTGCCATGTAAAGCCCGAGGGCTTTAGGGTTCGAGTCCCCGGACTCCATGTAGTTGGCAAACGGCGAAAGCCTCATTCCAACTCTGTAAGCTCCGATCTCGACCCCGTCAAAACCTGAAATCAAAAAGAGCAAAGGTTTTGAGTAGATGAGTGATTTGAAACATCTGCTTTCAAAAGAAGTGATTTATTATAGCAGAAGAAAAAACAACAAAGAATCATAAATGAGTGGTGTCTGCAAATAGAAACTAGGGAAATTTGCGGGATTTCGTCGGTTCTCAGCCGTCGTGGAGGAGAAAATTCCACAACATCCACACCGTTAGCTTGAATTTGCAGAGTCAATCATTTATCCGTACACGATATAGGATCTTGTCCGTTCGGCTGAAACCCTGTAAACGTAGCTCAATCATCAACATTGCAGAATAAGAACCAATTACCCCAATAGTGAGTAATCATCCACACCCTGTAATCAGTGTACCATGTAGTAGAATTTTATTTATTTTGTAAAGATAAAAATCTTTCAATTGCCGACAAGTAAGCATTATTTCTTTAAATAAGTAATATCTTATATGTCGTTTCTCTTTTACGACAGTAAAAAAGAAAACATTGATATTATTTATTAGCTCGTGAATATATCTCACAATTGTTAAAAGTAAATAGTGAATTCATTTATGATCTTGTAAAAACTTCTCTTTAAATAAGGGGTCACAGATCTAAAGATGTATCTTTCACAAATAATAGAAGTTTTAGTATAGAAAAAGATAGATGGAAGTTTCAAAATCCTTGCAAAGAGGTAAATCTTTTTCTAATTCACTCAAAACTATATGTATTCTTGGTGGATCTAAACTGATAGGTCATATTCCATACATAGATAAGGCAATTCAACTTGTGAGAGAATTAGGCAAGCAAAAGATTGGTATACTATATGGAGGAGCCAACTACAGACTTTATAATAGTCTTATATCATCTGCACATTATTGGGGAATAGATGTGAGTATCATACCTTTTCATAGAGTTAAAACCAGCATGGGTCCAGCTGGAATGAAGACTCAAACACAATGTTTTCATGATTGTATGATGTACATGGTAAACAACAACGATGCTTTCATCGTCCTTCCAGGTGGTTATGACACTTTGAATGAAATTTTTAATATTACATCATGGGCAGATTGTAACTTCCATACTAAACCTATATGCTTGTTAAATATTGATCATTTCTTTAACGGTTTGCTCGATTTTCTAGATCAATGCGTAGATTATAAGTTTATCTCTCATTCAGCGAGGGAAATACTTATATTTGCCAACACAGTTTCTGAGCTACTTTCAAAACTTCAAGCATATACTCTAGTTCAAGATTCTATGGAAGTTAAGACTTGTCAGTCGCAGACTATATGTGTCAAACGAAAAAGAATCCCACATCCTTTAGATCTCTCATTGTAAACTCTCATGATTAGTAAGGGGTGGCAGAGTTACGGAGTTAAATACTCTCGAGACGTACCCCACCAATTTCATGAGTTTAATATATGTTTATGTATTTCAATGTTTATTGCTTCTAATTTCAATATCTTCACTTCGACTGTTTTGTACTTCTTTTGGAGTAATCATTTTGCCGTTATGCAAATATAGGGATTTAGTGCTTCATGACTATAATGTCAATTATATATGCTTCTTCGAGAGCATTTTATTATCATGTCGATGTGATCTCGTATGTATTTTTATCAACATGAAATTCATTGAGCAGTCAATTTCATAAATTACTTATCGGTACCTTCTAGTACCCTTTGCTCAGTTTTCTCCATTAATATTCAATAAACCTGGAGAACGAATTTCATTTCTATTGACTGCTACTTCGGGAGCAGGATTCATATGTTTGTTCAATTATTTTTTTAAATTAGGATTTTGCCAATCGTGTGGTATAACCCACCACATTGGTTATATTACAATATTTAAAGTGCGTAGTAGAAATTAAATTGTGATAATTAAATTATATAATCAATAACTACTTTTTCGGAAGTAGGATCTGCTTAGTAGACGGTATCACCCATCACTTGGTATACAAAATACGGAAATATGTAAAAAAATCCATCTTGTGATAATTGAACTCATCACATAGGAGGTATTGCGATATTTAAATAACATAAATTAAAATCAACAAATAGTGGTATAACCACCACTTGGACATTATTAAAAATGCAAGAATTTAAATTACAAATATTTAACTGCTTCTTAAGGAGCATGGTCGTCTACATTATACTGATTGATGATCAGAAATTATTAAATAGTCAAATTATCTATTGATGTTCGAAATTCAATCAAAATATCGACGACACTTCGATTCCATGATTCGTGTCCAATTATTTTCTCAAGATATGACCATCACCAAGTAGGTGGTTTATATGTCGAACCATCAACCGTCATCAGTCGCTAGCAGTTGCCGGCGGCAGTGCCGCCTGGCCACCACTTGACGACATTCATATCTCTTTATAAAACTATCATCGGCGGGATGCTACGTCAAATAACCGGCTACCATTAATCAATGTCAGTCACTGGCGGCCGAGCCACCTGGTCGGTCGGCGCATGGTGGCACATATACATTTTTGTAGAGTATCAATAGTACAAAAATAAATATCTACAAGTCCAAGTATCATCCTAATTCTCTAAAATTAGGTACCAATTTATAATTTAATGTTTAAAACTTTAAAATGCCATATCTTTAAATGAACTATTATTTTATGTTTCAATATTGGTCCCAAAACGAAGCTCTACTACAAGAAAAACTGGAAATTAGCAACGGATTTTTAGAGACAGATTTTTCCGTTGCTAATAGAGACAGATTAGCCACGGAATAGCAACCGATTTTTTCAAAAATTTTTAAAATTATTATTTTTAAATAATTTAGCAACGGAATAAAAATCCGTCTCTAATTAGCAACGGAAGTATGGTCCGTTGCTAATTAGAGACGGAATAGAAACGGAATTTTTTCGGTAGAAATCGCCGGCGAATTGAGGTTTGCAGAAATGAATGAAAATGAGATTGGAAACGAGGGCTGAGGATAATAATTTTGGGGAAAATTTAGCAACCGATTGATTTTCCGTTGCTAAATCTGATATATTAGCAACGGATTCATATTTCTGTCTCTAAAACATAAAGTAATTAGCCACGGATTTCATGTCCGTCTCTAAATTTAAAGTAATTAGCCACGGATTTCATGTCCGTCTCTAAACTTAAAGTAATTAGCCACGGATTTCATGTCCGTTGCTAATAATGATAAGTAGAAAATAAAATGGGGAAATATTTAGAAACGGATATAAATTCCGTTTCTAAAACTAATAAATAAAAAAAACGGGGGAATTTTTTAGAAACGGACAT
>BMAC01000636.1:48790-85814 GCA_014905375.1 Phtheirospermum japonicum | reverse complement strand
TGTCGAATGTTTGCTATTTTTTGTGTGTAATCTCGATCATATTTGATCATTTCCCAAAAAAGAAAAATAAGAACTACAGTTGTTTTAAGTTGTAAAGAAAATTATATTAATGTGATTAGGTTGTAGTTTTATATACAACATTATTATTATAACCGGTAATCCTCCTTTTACCGAAGGATTTTTTTAAAATGCTCGTCAATGAATAGAAATCAGGCCCAATTGTAGAGTTCTTATTTCATTATAAAATTGCTTATTTGTGCTTCAATTGTTTTTTGATTATATTTTGCAAATATAGAAATTTTTTTATTAAACCTTTAAGTGAGGTTAGAACCCTAGTCTTGGTTGGAGAAACATGCAAAGGGAAAAGCACACCCGACAATAGTATTATTGGTACAAGGGCATTTAAGTCAATGTGTAGCTCTCCTGGTGTTGCTAACACCTGTGAGTTGCTCAAGACACGAACATATCCTTAATGTGATTAACACTCTTGGTACAATTACTTATTCAATTTTTCTGTTTGAGTTTGTATTACTTACATTGTTTGTGGCTGTAAAATTCTGCATTCTGACAAAAGGGTTTTATGGTACTGCTCATATGTTAGACATGTTAGCATAGCCAGCCAACTGTTTTCTCCAGGAAACAAAATAAAAATAAGAAGAACAATAAAAAAAGGCATGAGTAATATTATTTTCTTGATTTTCTTCGAGCTGATGTTAATGGAAGCGTGCTAAGATCTAAAGGAAGCGTGCTAAGATCTGGGTGGTCATTTGGCAAAGACACTCATACAAATCACTGGCAGACCATTATCGATTGTCTCAACTCCCTTCTCGCCACCTTGAAAGAAAATTTCGTAAGCATTTAATTTGTGATCCATTATACTGGTTTTATGAAGTTTATAATACTAACAGATGTTGGATTTTCAGGTCCCTCCCGTTCTTGTGAAAAAAAAATATATACTCAAATATTTTCATATGTTAATGTCCAACTCTTTAACAGGTAATTATATATTTTATTTCTTAATCTTTGAAATTCTTGTTAAGTCCCTTACTTTGAAAGATGGACTAATTTTATGCTAATGTGCCTACTTTTTTTTTAAAGCCTTCTTCTACGACGTGAGTGTTGTACATTTAGCAACGGGGAGTATGTGAAGTCTGGATTGGCTGAGCTAGAATTATGGTGCTGCCAGGCAAAAGAAGAGGTAATTTATTATTTATGTCAAACATCTAATTAATAATTCTACTTTTTTGTGCCTTCACTGATTTTGTTGAATATATTTCGGATCTCAGTACGCGGGCTCAGCTTGGGATGAACTCAAACATATAAGACAAGCTGTTGGATTCTTGGTAAGTTTCATTACTTTTGAAGTGCTAAATTTCCCTAAACTTTGATTCATTTATCCATATATAAAATTCTTGAAAATTTGTAATTTAGTGTTGTTTTTTATTACTCCGGCAGGTTATACATCAGAAATACAGAATATCGTACGATGAGATCACCAATGATTTGTGTCCAGTAAGTACACTAGAATCACCAGCCCAAACAAAATAAAAGGAGAAAGAGAGAAAAAGAAATAAAATTTTGAGACTAATACACTTAATCAGTTCAGGGGTATTTTTTTTATTTTTTTTGTAATTATCCTATTGTTCAATCCCTGTCCATTATGGTGTGGCATTCTAACTTATTTCATATATATATATTCGTGCAGCATTCCATTTTCGATCGATGAACTTTCAGATTCGATCGACGTGAAGGATTTCTTGGACGTCAAGCCTGTCACAGACCTTCTCGAGAATCTTGGCTTTCAATTTTTACACAGYTGAGGCTCGACAGTGAAGCAGCATTTCCAGCATGGAATCGAACGCACAGTGTAAATTCGTCATTTTTTTGTCTTTCCATCTTTTTCTTTTTTTAAATAGATTTTTACATAATTATTCTTTATATATGGTATATTTTCGAAAGTCTCTCAGCATTAGGGCTGGAAAATTTCRTTTATTGTGCAAAAATGCCTTATGTTTTTGTATTCGTTTTGTTCTRTGCCAAAATTGGCAGYATTTTTTTTATCCCCTTGGGGAGTTTTAGGAATCTGACACTTTTTGTGTTTTTTGGAGGTGGTTTAGGAATAACCACTCTTATCTTTTTATGTAATGAAAAATCATTTAAAGAATAGATTATGTGATATATACACAATATAGTAATATGTGTCTATTTTGATTGTGTTCACAAGTTGTCTGTAGGACCAATATACTGGGTAAATTATGTTTTTAGTTTTTATTTCTTTAAATGTTTTTGAGACTTTGACAAGCATGATCGAAGATAACAATTTTTYTGGGATGATACAAAGAAATTTCATTATTTTATATTTTATACATGCGATATGTAAGATAAATATACGTGAATCTTGAGGGCAGTTTTTGTAATGACCCCTTTAGTTTTGTAAATRTTTGAGACTTCAAAATCTTGTTTTGTGCATTATAGCAAATTTTGGTTTAGAATTTATGTATGAATTTTGAACTGAATACTGAATTTGAACTTTWAATAATTTGTATCTATTTATGACAAATTTTGAACCAAATATTGAATTTGAACTCATAATAATTTGTATCTATTTATATGCAGGCTCGTGCGGAGATGCAGGCACAAATGACATAAATAATGGAGCTTTTTCGTCGACAAGGTGGACCACCTCCACAACCATGACATTTTCTCCAATAAGCTTTCGCTTGTCTATTTGCATTTTGGATGTTGCCGTTTGACATTTAGGATATTATTATTTTATCTTTTGGCATTATAAATGTTTTGACTTTTTATTTGACATTGTTTTTGTTTATCACTTTGTGTTTTGGATATGTTGTTACTTTTTAATTTGATAATATTTTAATTGTTATTTTGAATTTTTTGATTGAATTAAATTTGAGGTATTTTATAGTTTATTTGGTGATTTACAGGTTATATAAAATATTAAAAGAAGGTCCATTTTTTATACATTTAAATTAGTAACGGATAATCAATTCCTTTGCTAAAAATGGGGATGTCTATTTTAGCAACGGATTTATTCCGTTGCTAAATTTCCAAAATAGAGACAGAATTTCCGTTGCTAAATTAGCAACGGACCTATTCTGTTGCTAAAATAGCTAAAAAATTGAGTTTCTAATTTAGCCACGGATTTATTCCGTTGCTAAATTGACCGAATATCCGTTGCTAAATAGCAACGGACTTAATTCTGTGGCTAAATAGCTTCAAATTAGAGACAGATTTTTCTGTCTCTATTTAGCCACAGAAATACCGTCTGTTGCTAAATTTAGCAACGGACGGTATTTCCGTGGCTAATAATTAGCGACGAGCCTTTTAGCCAGGGATTTGATCGGTGGCTAATCCGTTGCTATTTTTAATTTAGCAACGGAAATAACTTATTAGCAACGGAAAAATTCGTTGCTAATTTCCAATTTTCTTGTTGTGTCTCTTTAAACTGAATAATATGGTGTTAAGAAATTTAATTTTCATAAAGTATATCTTGCCGTATTTAAAAAAATAAAATTTGTAATATAAATATTTATATTAAATTAATAATATTTAATTAGACTTTATTATCTTTTTTGGTTCTTCTTTTCGCCAAGTAGAACCGCATGTTAGACAAATTTGACTCACAAGTACAACTTCATGTTTGACTTTCTTTCCACCAAGTTAATGCAATTAATGCATGACTTTCTCCCTTCAACTTTCATTTTCAATTCGTCCAGCTAACCTCCTTTTTTATTTCATCACTTTCATCTTCTCTTTTTCTTTTTCTTTTCCTTTTCGTTTTCGTTCTTCTTCCCAATTTTTTTATTATTATTTTTAATTAGAAACCAAAATAAATTAAAGTATTGTATTAATTACTTGCTAACAACATATATTGAAGACTTAAAGTTGAACATTTAGAAATGTTCCATGAAGGCAAAATCGCAATAGAGTCACCCCCAACAAATTCCTCTCTCAACACTCGTTAACTAAATTTCAAAGTCTTTATTTTAATTTTATCCCTCTTTCGAGTTTTCTGGTTTATTACTCAAGGTTATTGTACAACATATAAATATATACACATACGCATTCAGATAACGAATGATGATTGACTAAAGATGTATAATTTTGGGTGAGTGCTTTGTTTTACTCACAAATATTTGTGAAACAGATAGGAAGAATAATATGAGTTTTATAAATGTAAATTTTCAGAGAAAAATAAATATGATTATTAACCGTGAAGCAAACTCTCTTTATATAGCTAGTATAGGTAGAAACTCGTGTTGATAACGTGTTATGAACTAGAGAGAAAACAGAGAAAATATATAGAGAAATTCTCAAGTATATATTTTCATTATAACTGAAGCCCTATTTAGAGGGAAACTTTAAAAGGTACAATCGTAATTACATAATTTTATCAAGGGCAAATAGTTACACCATAAATATAATAAATATAAACTATTCACAAATGATGAATTGGTTGGTGGTTGAACGTTTATAACAATTTTAAAATGTGATTATTTCACGAGTCACAACGAAAATAAAGTAATGCGAATAAATAGATTGAAATGTCAAATATAAAAATGTATTACATAATATATAATTAATGTGCACGCTTTTATAATTTTTATTGGTACATGATAGATATTATAAACAGTATCAATTGTTATTTATTTAGTATATAATTTAATTATTTACGTTTTCCATTCATTGCACAGGTAACCAAACTAGTTATATGTTATTCGTCCCATTGGATTTTAGTGTAGTATCTTATCCATTGAACCTATAATTTGAATTTAATGTTTGGTCAAAACTGCCCTTGCCTTTAAAAAGCCAAATTCTTGTCTCCAAATGCTGCAGCATATTGTTACGATGATCATACCATTTTCTTAGTCTACTTCACCAGTGCCAACACAATAAAAGGAAGTGCAAAGACAAGCTTAACCAAAAATAAAATAAAAATAACAATCATAATAATAAATAAATAAAACACGCACACAATTCACAGGCTACCATTAATGTACACCTGATGTCCAAATGAGGTACTAAAACACGAGATGAAAAACACCAATACGACTCACTAAGCATCCTCTAGGAACGGATAATCCGTATAGCCAATGACCGGATCAGACGTGTAAAACGTATCCCTATCATACGTATTAAAAGCCGCATTCATCTCAAACCTCTTCGGCAAATCAGGATTCGACAAAAACCATCGTCCGTATGCCACGAGATCCGCACAACCATCCTCCACGGCTTTATTCCCATCGTCCCTTTTATAACCTCCATTCACAATGAAAGTCCCTTTAAATGTCATCCTCATCAGCAAAAGACTATGAGTTTCGGGTATTTTACCATCATTATATACTCTTGGCTCGACCACGTGGCAATACAAAATTTCGTACTCATTCAAGGCTTTAGCCATGTAAAGACCAAGAGCTTCAGGATCCGAGTCTTCGGCTTCGTTGTAGCTTGAAAACGGCGAAAGCCTTATTCCAACTCTGTCAGCTCCAATCTCATCGCATATTGCTTTTACTATTTCTAGAGCGAATTTGCAACGATTTTCTAGCGTGCTGCCATATTCGTCCGTTCGATCATTTACTTGATCTTTCAAGAACTGCTCGATTAAGTAACCGAATGCTCCATGAATCTCAACACCATCGAAACCTATGAATTTGATTACACTAGTTATCAATGCACAAATCCAATCAAAACAAAAGCTAATTATAAATGTGAAAGATAATTCGATCTCTTGTAAAAGGTTTGAGCTTTTTTTTCAGCTAGAAGCTAAGATTCACTATTTTTCCCCAAGAGTTTGCATATACATATGTGTGTGTGTGTGTGTGTGTGTCTGTGTTTATAATTCAGTTGCAAATTATGAATGGCAAGCGACGGAAGGTGATCACAATATATAGTTTTACCAGCTTCCATTGCATTCTTAGCCGCTAGTCTAAAATCATCAACGATTTCACGAATTTCATCTATCTGGAGCCTTCTTGGAAGCGCGTAGTGTTTATTTTCTCCACCGGTCATAGCTTTGTCCGTAGAAGAAACCGGAGCTTGTCCGTTGGGCTGCATTTCTAGTAAATCAAAAATATAGTTTAAAAATGAGCATACTTAAATCAAAATAACTCAACCAAGCTCATTAATTAATGATCTCAAAAAAGATCAAAGGAGTAGCATCATTCATAATACGAGATAGGCCGGGTCTGGAATCAAAAACTAGCGGCCCGAGGAAATTTCAACCGGGCCTAGCTTGAAATCTTGCTTTGGCCCAACAGGCTAAGCACTACTCTGACCAGGCCAATAGACAACTCTATCCATAATTTACGTTACAACAATTCATCGATCGATAATTACCTAGAGTACAAACCCTCCCACAATGCAGGAGTTGGCAAATGAAAACACCGCCTTTGTCGTGCACCGCATCAACAATGGGCTTCCAGGCCTCAACTTGTTCCTTCGTCCATATTCCGGGCATGTCCGAATACCTTCAAGCGAGAGAAAGCGTTAGTCCATTTCAGGCCAAAATAGAAAGCTATAATTCTACCACATGGTTAAAACGGGAAAATATGAGTTGGGCCGGTACAAAGTTTTTCAGGGTTCACGGGGCCAAAAAAGCCCGTTTTCCGTAAGGCCTACGAAATTCCAACCCTAGCACCGGGCCGGATAGTTGGGACAGGCCTTTTTGAAAGCTCTCAACATTAAAGTACAATAATGTGATGGTTACCCGACGGCTGTTTCAGAAACAGTACAAGCTTCTGATATGAGAAGGCCACCATTGGTGGTTCTTTGGGTATAGTACAAAATAGCATGTCTCTGAGGAACATAATTATATGATCTCTGCCTTGTAAGAGGCGCCAACACTACTCTGCAAAGTTCACCAAGTTTTGGTAAAACATAGAAATAGGTTAAACAGATGAATAAAAGCATAGAAGATAATTTTTCTTGAGTGAAATTGGAAAAAAAAAAAAAAAAAAAAAAAAGGAAAATGCATACCTATGAGAAAGCTGAAACTCTCCCATTTGGTAAGGTGTGAGAAGTGGGATTTTTTGCTGCTTTTCATCACATTTGATTTCCATTTGTGCAAACAACAATTATTGGCTTCACCGGTTGTACTTTGAAAAAAATGTTATTGTATAATATAAGTCCACGATGAATTTTAGCATGAGACAGGATTAGAAACGTACAGAGGATTGGTGGATTGCTAAAAATAGAATGGTGGGTTGCTATCGAGGATTGGTGGTTGCTATCGAAAATGCCCTCACCAATAATGGAGTTGTGTCTTTATGTGGCACATTTAAGTAAAAGGGGAACATATTAAGGATATTCGCCAAATACCACTGTATTATTGAAAAACTAATTTTATCCCATAAACTTGATGACCATTGGACTTGAGTGTAATATCTTATCTCTTGAACCTATGATTTGAATTTAATGTTTGGACAATAATGCCCTTGTCCTTAACAAGGCAAATTTTTATCTCCAAATTCTGCAACATTGTTGTGATGATCGTACAATTTTCTTAGTCCTCTTCACCAGTGCAAACACAGTGAAAGGGATTGCAAAGACAAGATTAACCAAACATAAAATAATAATAATAATAATAATAATAATAATAATAATAAAACACACACATAGACACCAGACGCCGGCACATTATTGTACATCATATGATGTGGATAATTTCATTTTTAATACATTATGTTGGTCACTCTCCAGAAAAAGTACGTGATATTGACCAGCATCAAACTAGATACATTAAGTTGGCAAATTTATCAAATTTGGTAAAAAAAACCCCAATCGGGCATGATTTAATTATTTCTTATCATTTTTAATTTAAAATTTAATTTAATTTATAAATTAATTTAAAAACTGATTTCTTATCATTTTCAATTTAAAAATTAATTTAAAAATTAATTTCTTATAATTTTAAAATTAATTTAAAAATTAATTTAATTTAAAAATTATTACAAAAATTAATTTCTTATCATTTTTAATTTAGAAATTAATTAAAAAAATTAATTTCTTATCATTTTAAAATTAATTTTAAAATTAATTTAATTTAAAAATTATTATAAAAATTAATTTCTATCATTTTTAATTTAGAAATTAATTAAAAAATTAATTTCTTATCATTTTAAAATTAATTTTAAAATTAATTTAATTTAAAAATTAATTTCTTATCATTTCTAATTTTAAAATTAATTCAAAAGTTAATTTAATTTAAGAATTAATTTAAAAATTAATTTCTTATAATTTTTAATTTAAAAGTTAATTTCTTATCATTTTAAAATTAATTAAAAAGTTAATTTAATTTAAAAATTAACTTCTTATCATTTTTAATTTAAAAATTAATTTCTTCTCATTTTAAAGTTAATTCAAAAGTTAATTTAATTTAAAAATTAATTTCTTATCATTTTTAATTTAAAAATTAATTTTTTAATTAATTTTTAAATTAAAAATGATAAGAAATTAATTTTAAAATGATAAAAAATTAATTTTTAAATTAAGTTAATTTTTTAATTAATTAAATTAAAAATGATAAGAAATTAATTTTTAAATTAATTTTAAAATGATAAGAAATTAATTTTTAAATTAAATTAATTTTTTAATTAAAAATGATAAGAAATTAATTTTTAAATTAATTTTAAAATGATAAGAAATTAATTTTTAAATTGAAAATGATAAGAAATCAGTTTTTAAATTAATTTTTAAATTAAAAATTATAAGAAATGATTCAATCATGCCATGTAAGCATCAAAGTTCGATTGGGCTTTTATTGTACCAAATTTGATAAATTTGCCAATTTAATGTATGTAATTTGATACTGGCCAACATCACGTACTTTTTCTAGAAAGTGACCAACATAATGTACCAAAAATGAAATTTTATCCCGAAACACGAAATGAAAAGCACCATTACTACTCATTAAGCATCCTCGAGGAACGGATAATATGTATAGCCAATGACAAGATCAGACGTGTAAAACGTATTCCTATCTTAATTATTCAAACCGGCATTCATCTCAAACCTCTTGGGCAAATCAGGATTCGACAAAAACCATCGCCCGTACGCCACAAGATCCGCACAACCATCTCCAACTGCTTTGTTCCCATCATCCCTTTTATAACCACCATTCAAAATAAAAGTCCCTTTAAAAGCCATCCTCATCGGCAAAAGACTACGAGTATTTTGTAAAATATGATTTATTTATTTTTTAAGCTAAAAGCAGAGAATCTTTTCTTTTCTTTCTTATATAATTATTAGTGTTTGCAACTCCCTTAATAAGAAGATCAAAGATTTTACCAGCTTCCATTACATTTTTAGCAGCTACACTAAAATAGGTTTGATATGTAAGTTAAACTCTGCCCATGATGTAATATTAAATATTTTATTTAAAGTGTCATAACCACCTGGAGTGACGATGAAAGCATCATTGTTGTTCAACATGTACATCATACAATCATGAAAAGATTGTGTTTGAAATTTCAATCCAGATGTACCTTTGAAGATGTAGAAGGGGAATACATTTGATGGAGTGAATTACGCTCCATTACCAAGCAGAACGCTGTGTCATCGGGCAGAACTATGTCTGTTGAACTTTTCATCCGGTCAAATTTGTCAATTGGATATAAAATTAGGATTATATGATATATATTTGTCTTATATTGGAACAACAAGATTGGCAAGATTGACCCAACCCGAAGAATTGCATATGACTCGTCTAAGTGCAATTCAGTTGCCTCAATTAATTTATTGACTATTCGTTCAAGCAAGCGGACCAACTCTTCGAGTGTGACTGAGACCCTAATATTATTGGTTGCATGTTAGCCATTATTGCAATTAAAAAAGAAACAGTTGGGAAATCACAAAAGAATCATTCTTGTGCACTGGTCAAAAGTACATTATAATCATTCGATTAATCGTAATCAATAGAGCAGGGGTTTTAGAATGAAAATCAAACAATTCCTTCAAGAAATGGATAATCAGTTATACATCTCATCATTCGATTAATCGTAACCAATATAGCAGGGGGTTTAGAATGGAAATCAAGCAATTTCTTCAAGAAATGGATAATCAGTATAGCCCACAACAGGATCAGCCAAGTAGAAAGTGTCCCTGTTATATTTATTAAGAGGCGCATTAATCTCAAACCGCTTGGGCAAATCTGGATTCGCCAAGAAAAGACGACCATAAGCGATGAGATCGGCACGATTTTCAGCCACGGCTTTATTACCGTCCTCCCGATCATAGCCACCGGCAGCAATAAAAGTGCCTCTAAAAGCCTTTCTCATCGGGACAAGACTGTCTGGACATTCCGTTTTTTCCCCGACGGTCTTCATCCTCGGCTCGACCATGTGGCAATAGAGAAGCTCGTGTTTGTTTAAAGCCTTGGCCATGTAAAGCCCGAGGGCTTTAGGGTTCGAGTCCCCGGACTCCATGTAGTTGGCAAACGGCGAAAGCCTCATTCCAACTCTGTAAGCTCCGATCTCGTTCGTCACGGCTTCGGCTATTTCGAGAGCGAATCGGCAACGATTCTCGAGAGACCCTCCGTATTGATCCGTCCGGTCGTTGACTTGGTCTTTGAGAAATTGGTCTATTAGATAACCGTGCGCACCGTGGATCTCGACCCCGTCAAAACCTGAAATCGGAAAGAGCAAAGGTTTTGAGTAGAGGAGTGATTTGAAACAAATTCTGCTTTCAAAAGAAGTGATTTATTATAGCAGAAGCGAAAAACAACAAAGAATCATAAATGAGTGGTGTCTGCAAATAGAAACTAGGGAAAATTGGAATTAGCATCAAAATCCAAAAAAGAAATTGTTGGTAATTATTCATCCGAGAATTTATTCCTCGCGTGATTAAGCAAGGTAATTATTACTTATTTGGACCAAGTGACGATGAAATAAATGAGCTGAACTATATTATTCCTATTTTGATTAAATTATGTAAAATGAGAACCAGAAGTTAACAATTGAAAAACACTAAAAATTGCTTCTTTTTTTACTAATTAAAAATATATATATATGTCGTGTAACTTAAAAATATATCAGTACCAGCTTCTATAGCATTTCTTGCAGCAAGTCTGAAATCATCGACAATTTGTGGGATTTCGTCGGTTCTCAGCCGCCGTGGAGGAGAAAATTCCGCAACATCCACACCGTTAGCTCGAGTTTGCGGAGTCAATCCTTTATCCGTACACGATATTGGATCTTGTCCGTTCGGCTGAAACCCTGTAAACGTAGTTCAATCATCAACAGAGCAGAAAAGGAACCAATTACTCCAATAGTGAATAATCAACCAGACCCTGTAATCATAATTCTTGTGTGTTTTTTGTTTGTTTTACAAAGTGTTATTATTAAAATCATTACATACTGAATCCAGATAAACTAATAATATAAAATAAAAACCTGTGTTTGAGACCCGGCCGACATGCCAAATCTGGCAAAAGAAAACCGCGCCTTTAGCATGCACCGCATCGACAATCGGTTTCCAAGCCTCGACTTGTTCGTTAGTCCATATACCTGGAGTGTGTGGGTACCCTTGAGCAGTGTCAGAAACTCCAGTTGCCTCAGCAATAAGAAGGCCACCTTTGGAAGCTCTTTGAGAGTAATACAAAATAGCATGTGGCTGAGGTATATTATTATATGATCTCTGCCTTGTTAGAGGTGCCAAAACAACTCTGTGAACCAAAAAAAATTAGAAAAACAAAAAAATCCATTTTTAATCATTCACAAAATTATAATTCCTATGGTTGTGTTTTCAAATGCCACTTTCCATTTCCCAACAATTCCTGATTTTTATTTTTATTTTTATTTTTATTTTTTATTTTATGGAAATAGGATTTTGAGAAAATACAATCAAACAGTTTTACGCTTTAATCAAGCACGTCTATGTGAAAAACACATTCCAATTCTATAGCTAAAAATATTTTCATTTCCAAATATGGAGATTCAGATTTCAGACAACAGACCAAGAATATTTCTGTTTTTCACCCAAAAAAAATAAATAAAAATCACAATAAACTTCTAAAATTTCAGTTTCATGCAAGGCCCTTACTCTTTAATCGACGCCCAACCATATATACAAAAATCCAACTAAATGAGCATGCCAGTAAATAATTACAGATTAAAAAAAAATTAAAAAAACTAAACATGGTGTAACAAAAACAAATTCTACATAATTAACAAGAGAAATCCAAATACCGTGTAATAAGTAACCTTTTTAACTAAAGCCCAAAGTGGTATTTTTGTCATAACAACAACATTTGTCTACAACTTTTTAATACTCAGTGAAATTAAAAACCGGAAAAAAGAAAAAAAGGAATATAAGAAAAAGTATATATACCTATGAGAAAGCTGAAAGTTTCCCATCTTATAAGGTGTGAGAAGTGGGATTTGCTGCGTTTCTTGGCCCTCGGATCCTTTGTTTTCCATATTTCTGCAAACAAAAAATTGTACTTTGAAAAGAATAGTGAAAATGTAAATATCTAAATAAAATATGCTCACTCACTGAAGTTGTACCTGCATTTTATAGTGGAGAGAGTGAGCCCCACAAGCAAGTTTAGAATAATGGCCTTTTTAGAGATTTTTTTTTTCAAATATATTGTACTAATATAATATTCAGTTATATGTGTTAATATAATTTTATACAATAAATGTTAAACCTGTATTTAATTATTTATAGAGGGAGGCCGGTGACAATGTGTTGGGGAGGGTGGGTGGGTGTAGTGGGACCAATTATATTCAAACTACCCAGCTAAATATTATTATGTCTAACCATATTATACTTTTATTTTTATTTTTTTTTGCCTTTTTTCCAGCTGCGTAGAAGTTATGCCATTTTTTCAATTTCCGGAAGCTAACGTCACAAAAATTAAATGAAAAACTTAAATTGGTATTTTAAAAAAAAAACGAAGAAATTGCATTAAAAACCTATAATTAGTTTAAATATGTTGAAAGAATATTTAAAATATAAAATTAAAATAAATTGTGAATTTTTTTTATACAATTATAAATTATATTAAATATGTAAAGAAATTATTTGACATATAAATTTAAAAAACTCAGAAAAATTATTTCAAATATATAAGAAAGAAGGTGTTTAAAATACAAAATCAGGAAAAATGTTTTACAAAATATGGGAACTTTCAAATTTCCACAAAATAATCTTCTTATTTTTCTTCTACAAACATCGAAATGATTTGTTGCTTCCTGAATCTTCTTTGAGAAGCTTTAATGGTAAGGCAACTCCAGATCCAGATTCGTATCATTGGGTCCACATATTACTTTATTAAAATTAAATAAATGAAGAGCCACGGCAATTTTAGAATTCCATACTCGCAACTACAAAAAGGGAATAATTTGTAAGAAATATATTAAGGATATTTGCACAAAACTTTAATATTCAAGAATTAACTTTGAGATTTTTTTAAGTTAGAAAGCTAAAATTTTGCAGATCTTTAAAGATTATGTTGAAATAACTCAAATTGGTATTATAATTATGGGAATTTCTATGATGCCTTTATTTAATAAGAATTAATAGGATCATAAATCAATTTTAGGTTTTTTTTTTATTTTAATAGATATATGCTTGTAAATGAAGGGGGCATGGTGGGTCGATTTTTTATATAATTATAGGTATTGAATGATCATAATATTTAAAATAATTAAAAATATATGGGTAAAAGTAGTAAAGTAATATTTACTTTTTATTGGAAAAGTAAAAATTAAAAATAATTATCTTTTTAATATATAAATGTAGAATTGGATAAAATTTTCTTGAAATTACAAAAGATAGAACAGGACAGAAATAATATTAAAATAGAATTTAAATAATAATTTTTTAAGCAGAGAATTAAAAATAACGGTAACTCTGAAATGGATGTTGAGATAGTCATCACAATTAATCATCTACCCAAAAGCTAGCATAATTAATCTGTATATATGATTTGCATAAGATTTTAATCTAAAATTATATCAACCTACATGTGACAATTTCTCAGAGGGTGGGGAGCTATTTTCGCCCAGTGGTCTACTAAACGTACCCGAATTACTAAATCTACTTAACCGATTAAATATTATTCCATCTATCATATTCTATTCGTCGCAGTTGATAACGAAAATTACAAAAAATAATTAAAAAAATAGTAGTTCTGTGATTGATTTCACATAAATTAAAAAATTAATAAGTTATATATTTAAATCATTAATTTAAATAATATTTTCAATCGTACCTTTTTATATTTATTAATATTAATCACCAATTTTTAATTTACCATAAAGAAAATTAGTATTTCAAAAATATTAATCAAGTGTATGTGTGAAAAAAAATTAATGATATTTTAAATATGATAATTTGACTATTTTAGAGACAATCAAAAATAAAATAATGAACTATTTTTATGGGAGGGAGAGTAAATAATTATCTCGATTTCGAAATCTCAAATCTCATTAAGTTCTTCCAATTAAAACAATACAATTGTACTAAATCCCAAAGCCAATCAAGATTTTTTGCAGAAATCAATATAACAATTGGGTCAAAAAGAGTAATAATGTAATTTCAAGTTAACAACGGTTCTCAATAGACCTCAGTGTTGACCCGTTCAATGGATCTGTGCCTTAAAACCCAAAAAGATGGGAAGTGCAAGCCATTTTGTATTTGTTCTCGGCAGAAAGTGACCACCTTGTCACGGACTTAGGCTTCCCATCATGCGCGCACCCGTTGCACGCCGTCGGCCATGTATGTCCCGGCATGGCCCGACCATCCTGGGCGGGGCGTGACAACCTACTTGCTTAATACATGACACGATAAGTTCTTTTCTTCTTTTTCTGGGCACCATCATAAAATAAAAAGGAATAATTAAGACCATCCTGTATACTAAGTTTTCATAAATAATAAATCTCTTACCGTAATAGACCTAGGCCTGTGACTCTTTCCATACAGTCCGCCGGAACCCCATAAGACTATCCATATGAACCCATTCAGGCCTGATATTTATAATGTCCATAACCGAGCTAAAAGACGACGCCCAACTAAAGACATAAGAGGTCGCGACCCTATATGAGAACTCATCCTCATATTTCAGATCGCTACTCTACAAACCAACTCGCCCACATCTCTAAAGAAACCATCCAACTCGCTCACTTACAAGAAGAAATACCCTTTCCAAAAAATGAGGTCGCTTACCACAAATATCCACATATATTAAATAATATTACGTATGGACATTTTGGTCCGTATCACAATGAGTTGCATCCTTCGTACGTTACTCTACACTATCCATTACTATTTTCATGTGGTGAAAACAACCACAAGGAAGTAGGGGTGGCAAATCGGTCGTGTCGGGCTCCTATCGGGCCGGCACGATAAGGCATGACACGATAAATATAGGCACGAACACGACACGATAAACTTAACGGGCCTATTATCTAAACTCGAATACGACACGATAAAAACATGAAAAGCACGGCACGGCACGATAAGCAAAAATGATGAAATTATTTAATTCGGCCCGTTAAGCACATTAGGCCCGTTAATTAATGAAATACATGATTTTCTTAATAAATATAATACATAATTATAAAATTATCAATACAAATTGTCAAATACATTTAAAATTATAATATGACAAATGTACTAATGATAAATTAAAAATTACAAATACTAACAATGAGTAAATGAATATAAAAAGGGAAAATTAAAATATTATCGTGCCTTATCGTGTTTATCGGGCTAGCCCGTTATCAACCCGTTTCTTAACGTGCCTTATCGTGCCAGCCCGATAAGGCTCAACCCAAACCCTATTTTTTCGTGCCGTGTTCGTGTCGGTCAATCATGTCGTGCCTCATATTGCCACCCCTACAAGGAAGACATATATTTTCTGAACCTCGAGAACCTAAAGGCAATGATAAACAATATTTGAGACAGATGGATTCTTTCCTCACCGATTGTATGAAAGAGAGACGGAGGTACTCACTATTCTATATAGTCGACGACTCACATAACAATTCATAATTGATGCATACGATTATTGAATTTTCAAAATTGTGGTACGTCATAACTCATCAAAAAGATTATGAAGTGAGATGTATAGTGGAATTGTCGATGTAGTGTTATGAGGTGAAACAGATGGCTCAAGTGTTGGTGCCCATGTTGTCTTACTTATGACATTTACTAGCGGTTCCAGGGGGTCGTTTCACATAGTTTTTTATCTATTACTAAATTATGTTGCTCATTTAAATGTTAAATAATGTAACCAATTTAGATATATCAAGTATTTGTTTAAATATGTCAACAAATGTAACTATAAGTTCACTATTACGCATCTTTCATTTGATAACAAAATAATACTTCTTGGTGCGGATGTTCATCAAATTTTGACGATTGTTCCAAAAAGCACTAGACCAAACATAGTTCACATGGTGATCAAATATTCACATTTATGGATTGATTACGTGGTTTTGAAGTACACCAAGAATGTGGTGCTGCAAAATCACAATTCAGATCCCGATTAGGTCAGGTTAAAGAAATTTGTCAATTCGATAAATAATATAGGAGATGTAATAGTTGGAGGATCAAATGATGGTATCGTTCAAATTGAAATCTAAATTATCTATTATTGAAAGATGATGGTGACCATATTCCGTCAATTGTGGCGAGCACGTATCCACAATTCGGAAAAACTACTGAATGCTTCGCTTATTTGGAGGGTCGTGCTATTCTTGTGTTGTGTAATGTTGGTTGTTACAAAACTTGACGATCATATCGTATAAGCTAATATTTCTCAAGGAAATAATGCGAGTGAATTTGTGTTTATCCCTAGTACTATCACACCATCTAATACGAGGTTGGCTTCAAGTTCCAACGATGACAATTTCCTGTAATATTGTCATATGTTATGATGATCAACAAAATTTAAAGACAATCTCTCTCTCACGTTGGGCTTTTCCTGAAAAGCCGGTTTTCAGTCATGGTCAGTTGTACGTTACTATATCAAGGGTGACCAATTGTAATGGTTTAAAGATATTGATCGACGATGATGATAATAAACATAGTAACAAAACTAAATATGTTGTGTATAAGAATTTTTTCATAATTTGTAAAGTACATTTCGTCTAATAATAATCCTTTTATGAACCAGGTTAGGGATGGCAACGGGGCAGGGCAGGTCGGGTAACCTGGCCCGCAAGCTTGCCCCAACGCCCCGACCTGGCCCGTGCCCCGCAATGGGTCCGTTAAAGCCGCCCTGCCCCTCCCATGGCCTACTCGAGGTGGGTCCGCCCCGCCCCCTTTTTTTTCTTCACATTTTATTCAGATTCCAATATGAACCTTCAAACTAATGCAACATATTTATCAATTGCCATAAACAAAAAATACGACTGAATAAACAAACAAAATCCAATAATCACACGACACAAAATAGTTTAAAAAGTACACCAGTTTAAAATTACAAATAAAATTGGTCTAAACAAGCATAACGATAAAAAATACAACAGTGTTTCAAGGACATGATCACATGAATCTATCAATTCAAAGATAATTAAAATATGCAGGCGCTTGTATAATTTTGAAAATGCATGTGACCACAGGCGCACATTTGAAGTCCATTGCATCCAAATCCTAAACCGTCAGTACCTTATCTTTCTTTTTCCTGCAAAAATGTGTGTAAATGTGTATAAATAATCATGAGAACTAAGTTCCAATCAAATATCATTAAAAAGAAGAATCTGCAGAACAAATCAAAGCATGTCATTATGATTAAAACTGATTCAGGCAAATGATCTAAGCATGTCATTATGATTAAAACTGGATCCACTCTTCATTTGATGGCCGAACGATAAACTTATCAAAACTAAAAAGGAAACTCTAATTTTTAATTTTTAGATTATTTTTAGATTTAATACAAATTAGATAAACATCTTTAACACTATTAAAATATAAATCTAGATTGACGTGAAATCAGTCAACACAAAATGAAAAAAGAATTATCACTTACTCATGTCTATTGAAACTGTTCATGAACTTTCTACTTGAAAAGGAGCATGAAAAGGAAGGAAAGAAAAAGAATAACAAAGGCAAGTTCATTGTTAAATGCCCCTAATCTTGATTAATTAATCATTCACAGTAGCTAGCATTAAGATTTTTCACACCAATCTAACAATGTAAATCAACATCCGTGTTTGGTTAGAATGTAGTACCTCAACTCTTTCCCTATGATGAATACATGGATTCTTGAAATACATTTTTTAAAAACAAGCTAAAAGTCAAAAGAGCTCAAGTGATATACTTCACCCTCTAAGTAGGGTGTTGATTAGCGATCAAAGTATCTATCTTGGGCTAGAATTCCAATCAAATAAAAGCAACAAAGGTTAATAATCGCAACCGTTCCTTGCATACCCGCTCCTACTGCCACCCCTGTTTTTACCAACATTTCAATCCACCTCATTTCAAAATCAAAATAATATATATACATATTAAAAAAATAAAAAATTGATTAGTCTTGTAATCGTTTCGCTCGAATAAACTAACGTAAGACCGAGAATGGGCATGTATGTTATAACTAACTAACTAACCTGAAAGCACAGGATAAATGTTGTTAAGCAGGACCGAGATATCAAGGAGGAGCGAGAGGTCCGAGATGGTCTTTGCAACTTCCATGTCGTTCGTGAATAAATATCCGATATTGTGTCCAAACACCAAGCAAATAATCGTGAAGAATACACCGATCACGATCGAGGTGGTTATAAGGACCTTGATTGAAAATTTGGTCGCTTTAGCGTCTCCTCGTTCGCAATCCGTACGCTATGCACGAGAAGAAGTTATAATAATTAATTATCCAAAATAATAAGAAAAACAAAGTGAAGAGCTAAAATTATTAGGCCATTGTAATTGTGTACCATGCAGCGCCCAGAAATCCGAGGCAGATCATAAATTCCCAGCCATTGATATTAAGGCTGCAAAACAAATAGAAATTATTATTGAATTTTAACCATTCGTCTTATAGCAACAGAACAATAAACGAACTGATAGCAAATACTTACCAAATCGATAAGTTGGCGGAGCCGCGGAGGCAGAGGGCTCAATTTAGGGATTGAAAATTGAACCTACGAACGGGACGGCGACGGAGGATTCGGGATTTTATTCGGAGACGCGAAAGCTATTCTGGTGGAGGTTGAACGGTGGAGGCAGAGCGGTGGATGTGGACTGGTGGAGGCGGAGCAGATGAAGGTTATGGTTGACTGAGAACGGATGAAAAGAATTAGGGCAGCAGCGGGTGTGATGTGAACCAAAATTCTAGTATTTTTTTATATTTTATATGTATATTTAAATATATATACTATATATATATATATATATATATATATATATATATATATATATATATATATTTAAATATAATAATACGGGGTGAGGCAGGGCGGGGCGGGACAACAGTAATACCTAGACCCGCCCCGTTTAATCGACGGGTCGAGTCCGACCTGGCCTGTTCTGAGAACGGGTCGGGTCTGACCCGCCCCAAAGGTCTCGGGTCGGGTCGGAACAGGGCCAAATTGCCATCTCTAAACCAGGTTATATCATTTTCAATACTATTCGATTTTTAAACAATATTTAGATGATATAGATTATATATAAGGAATAGTTATAATAAAAATCATCTTTTATGTGAGAACTAGTGATGGTTCTCAACGAAATACACACACACACACATATGACTTAAGTATACATATATACAATTACTTATTTAAATACTTTAATACATTTAAAATATTTATTTTTATTTGAGATATAATAAAAAGAAAATTTATTGTACCACGTACGGGTACAATAATAGTTTATAACTTAAAGCTGATATAATAATTTTTATTAGGTGAAGACTTGTATCTTCACGGTGTTCTATAAGTTCTCATATTTTATTATCCCGTTCAATTTTATTTATAGTGATTAATTTTTCTATGAAAATTAAAATTATATATATAATATTTATAATATTATTTTTCAAGAAATAAAATAAAATAATAAGAATAGAAATAAAACTAGAGCATCTTTATTGCAAGAGTGCATATTGAAAGTGCATTTTAGAGAGAGGTAGGAACAAATAAAAAAAGTGAGTCTTATTTTTATTTTATTTTTGATTTTATTAAAAAAAATTATCAATTTATTTCACTTTTCAACTAATTTTGTTACATCATAATCCTTGTCAAGTCCACAAATACACCAGCATCTACACTTATTTTACTACTATTTTATTATTATTCTTTATTTGTCTCTGCCTCTCTCGTCTTTCTATAATTTCTTCTATTTTTTTAACACATTTTTCTATTTATTTAATATTAAAACAATTATTACCTATCTATCTCTGATATCACTTTCAAAGTGGACTCTTGCAATAAAGATGCTCTGTTAGTAGTACCCACTTACTGTGCGTCACGCATGACACAAAATATAACTATTGTGATGTGATACCACCTTGGTGAAAGGGAAATGGATAAAGTGAGGATTTAATTAAGATATTTGCCAAAAACATTATTAATCAAGAATTATTTTTGGGATTTACTTTTTTTAAGTTGGAAACTTAAAAATCTGCAGATGTTTAAAGATTATACTGAAATTACTCTTAAAAAAGGATTATAGTATTGAATAGAATTTTAAATATAGTTTTTTTTAATGAATGTTGAGAAAATTATTATAATAAGTAGTAGTATAGTTCAAATTCACGTGTTGTTATAAATTCTGTGTTAATTGTATCGATTTCTCAACTCTAATTAAATCCGATTAATTATTTATGTTATATATTTCAACACTAACCCGAATGTAAAAGTGAATAGTTGAGGGTGAAAGCTTACAATTATTTCGAGATTTATTTTTTAAATTGGAGATTTAAAAATATGTAGATGTCTACAGTATATCTTGAAATTACTCTGGAAAGATTATAATTTTAGTAGAATAAAAAATATAGTTTTTTTTTTTTGTTTTTTTTTTTGTATTGCAAAGAATTAAACATATAGTTAACATTGCAAAGATGGGAACTCTATAAGAGTTGTTATTGGAAATTTCTTTTGAAATAAATTTTGAGAAAATCATTAATAGTTGAATGATTTGGATTGAGATTGTGCAATGTATCTGGCTCGAGTTTAACAAGGAAAAAAAAAATAGTTATTTAACACAAATTTAATAATCCACCACATGGTAAGTGGGATTTGGGCCGAATGACACGCAAGCGAATGCATCATGCAACGTGGAGTCGGGTGCAAAATAAGTAACTAACAGTCTTCCAATTATATCTTTTCATTTATTTTCGTTTGGTTACACTATAAAATAATAAAATAAAAATTTTAAGAAGATAAAAGTTTTGGTAAGATAATAATTGAATATAATTTATATTTTTTTATTAAGTGGTTGGATATAAAATTATTTAGTAAATAAAATTTCAAATGGTACTCACAAAAGTTTTTATGTGATGGAATTAATGATGGTGAAAACATAAGAGAGACAAAATAAAATAAATTATTCGTATGGTAAAAAATTAATGGTTGGTAGTTAAGAGATAAGAAAAATTAAGGAAATAAAAAAAAAATGATGAAAAACTGTTTTAGGAAAAAATGAAATATATTTTTTGAGTTATAAATAATCAATTGTTTGTAATTCTTTTCTTTTGGTAGTATATGGAAACCAAATTCCAATCCCACTATTTTTCTTATGCAGTTTTGACGTTGGATCTCAATTTCTTCTTTTTTTTTTAATAGAACTTCACTTTTTCTTTTTTTTTTTCTCCCGATTTTGTGGTACTTAATTCTTCGTGCGGAGGTTATAAAAAATTGTGTGCATGCTCAAATCTAATTCAATTAAAAAGTGTTTTTGGTACCGTTTATTCGAGCATTGTTTGATATGTCATCTTCGATTTTGGTATTAAATGAGTTGATGAATTCCATCGAGTGCCTATGTCATCTTTTTTGAGAATAGTTGTGATGAAATTATTAATTTCGTATACGCCCCTAAGTCATCTCCTTGTGCATACTCTACTATAATTCTACGTTTTTAAATATTTCATTTTGTTTACTAATTTGGCGCACTACAAAAAAATAGCGAATTATCAAGAGATTTTTCGAGGACAAATTTGTCCTAAGTATTATCGAGGAATTCACCGAGAGTGTTTATTAACGAGGAAAATACCGAGAGCGTTAACCTATAATTTTGAGAATTAAAAAAAAAATAAAAAGAAAAAAAAACGAGTTTCAAAATATTTCGGCATTATCGAGGGGCTTTCGATTCCCCTCGTTATCCAACGACATTCCCTCAGTTTTGTGTAATTGTGTTAATTATCTGTATAATACAACATTCATATATTAGTCAATGAATCCATTCATTTAATGAACTAAAACATGAGACGACACAACACAAACGACTCACTAAACATCCTCGAGGAACGGATAATCCGTATAACCAACGACAGGATCAGACGTGTAAAACGTACTCCTATCGTACTTATTCAAACCGGCATTCAACTCAAACCTCTTGGGCAAATCAGGATTCGACAAAAACCACCGCCCGTACGCCACAAGATCCGCACAATCATCCTCCACGGCTCTGTTCCCATCATCCCTTTTATAACCACCATTCACAATGAAAGTCCCCTTAAAAGCCATCCTCATCGGCAAAAGACTACGAGTATCTAATGTCTCGCGGTAATTATCGGTCCTCGGTTCGACCGCATGGCAATACAAAATGCCGTACTTGTTCAAGGCTTTAGCCATGTAAAGACCAAGAGCTTCAGGGTCCGAGTCTTGGGCTTCGTTAAAGGTTGAAAACGGCGAAAGCCTTATTCCGACTCTGTCGGCTCCAATCTCATGGGATACTGCTTTTACTATTTCCAGAGCGAATTTACAACGATTTTCTAGTGAGTTGCCATATTCGTCCGTCCGGTCATTCACTTGATCTTTCAAGAACTGGTCGATTAAGTAACCGTTTGCTCCATGAATCTCAACACCTTCGAAACCTGTGAATTGATTTGAGCCAGGTAGTATTTTGTAAAATATGACTTATATATTTATTTTTTAAGCTAAAAGCAGAGAAACTTTTCTTTTCTTTTTTAATTATTAGTGTTTGCAAACACTACCTTAATGAAATTGCAAGGAGATCAAAGATTTTACCAGCTTCCATTGCATTTTTAGCAGCTAGCCTAAAATCATTGACAATTTCAGGAATTTCATCTGTTTGTAGCCTTCTTGGAGGTGAGAACCCTTGATTTTCATCATCAAGCAGACGTTTGTCAGTAGAAGAAACCGGAGCTTGTCCATTGGGCTGAAAATCTGTTTTTATTTTTATTTATAAAAAAAAATATAAGAGAGAGAGAGAAAGAAGTAAAAATGAGTACTAGAGTAGAGCAAAAGTACTCACTAAGGCCATTGTTTAAGTCATGATTAGAGTTAACATCTATGTTGCACCTCAAGCTCAAGGGGGTGATCTTTAGCCCGGCCCGATCGACCGGAGTATTTAACTGGCCTGGGCTACATTTATATTTTTTACAGACCTCAAATGGAGTATACCTACTTTGGCCCGGCACAAGCGGCCCAACAAGAATTAGGCACTAAAATGAGGTTTGGGTTGGTGCGCCAAACAAAATGGTGGCCCGAGTTAATGCCAGACCGGTCTAGTCCGATTTTCTGCTTTGGGTGGAAGTTCGGGCCGGGCTAGCCCTTTCCTCGAACACATTAAGTTGCTTAAAATTAAAAGATCTCTTTAAAGTTCAAACGAACAACATCATTCAAAATCCTAATTAACAATTCAATTTCATACTCTTGAATCATGCCAAAAGTTTATCAAAATACTTGACAATTATTTAACCAACGGACTAAAGGTACAGTTTCATGGATCGATCTTTACCTCGAGAAGAAACCCTCCCACAATGCACGATTTGGCAAAAGAAAACACCGCCTTTGTCATGAACTGCATCAACGATAGGTTTCCAGGCCTCAATTTGTTCCTTGCTCCATATTCCAGGTATGTTCGAGTACCTTCATGCGAAACAAGTGTCAAGTGTGATAAGTTGCAAAAATGATTTTTCTTTTTTTCCGTGTAAAAAACGTCAATCAGAAGTAAAAACAAGAATCTAAATCACTCATCCACCTATTTTAAACTAATTGTGATCAAATCATGCACAATCAGAATCAGAAGTAGGCCATCACTTTTTTTTTTAATGAACTTGGTAATCACACAACCATAGTTTTAATCATAGTTACCCAATGCCGGTTTCGGAAATTACGCATGATTCTGATATGAGAAGGCCACCATTGGTGGTTCTTTGGGTATAGTACAAAGCAGCATGCTTCTGAGGAATATATTTATATGATCTCTGCCTTGTAAGCGGCGCCAATACTACCCTGCGATATACGGAAGGAAAAAAAAAATCATTTGTTAGTTGCAAAACTCTTTAAAAAGAAAAAAGAGGGAAAAAAAATCGGGCTAGTACCTATGGGAGAGCTGAAATCTCCCCAGTGTGTAAGGAGTGAGAAGTGGGATTTTATTGTTTTCTTGCTCTTGTATTTCCATTGTGATTTTGCCAACTCAATCACCCTCTTTCGAGTTATTAATAGCTTGTTATGTCTCTGTTTGTAGATGTTTCTTTTGTTATGAACTAGAAATTCAAAGACAATGTAATGCACCCATGGCAGTTGTTTTCATGCTAAGAAGAAAGAAGGTTTGGTACTTCTTTCTTCTTTTTTTCCCCACATTTAGTGGTTTCAAAGAGAACCATGTCAACATTAATCCAAATCTCTAGAATTTGATATCAACGAAATAATAAGTGATTTAAAAAAAAAAAGAACGGCTACACGAATTTAAATTTTCATCAAACTACTGATTGCATAATCGACACAGACAGGTGCCTGAAAAACAACCACAAATATTCACACCACAAACAGCTAATATGAAAAGGATAATAGGCTCTCCACAAATAAAAAACAAAACAAAACAAAAATAAATGAATACAAATACTCAAGTTTGAAGATTTCAAAATTTTTAAAAAAATAAAAAATAAATAACAACAACAACTCAGAAAGATATACTATCAAAATTTCAATTAATTTCTAACCCCATTTTAGCCACCATAATTGATCATTTCACAAAATTAATTTAACTACCTTAATTGACCATTTCACAAAGATTAAAAAATAAGTTTAATGTTATTGTTATAAATATATTATAATTATAAATATCAAATGAACGTGATATTCTTTTGTTTAAAAGTGAGAAAAAACGGAAAAGGGACAGGGAGCAGCCTTTTATATCTTACAACTTCTTCCAAGGTTTCATAATTACCCAAAAACATCAAAGGTAGCTTCAGTAGTTTTACCCCTTTTAACTAGAATAGAATGAGAGAATAAGAAACAGGCTTCCAACTTAACACTTGAATCATAAAACGTTTTTCAAAACTCAGATGTACCACAAACACTGTCAAAAGAAAGTCCAGAAAACATAGAAAACCCTGTTCTGAATCAAAAAAAAAGATAACTTAGATTTCGCCTAAACAAAACTCAGATAGATAGGCTACACAAACCCACAAAACTACAGGTAATCGCTCGAAAAAAGCAACCACCCCACCGGCCAAGTTCTTCACTTAAAGCACTTGGCATCCAACAAAGCCTCGCCCTCGAAAGGCTCAGCATCCTCAATCATCTGGCTTGCACGCTCCTTTTGAGCTTCATCGTTGATGTCCACCTTCGTCCACTCATACAGCTCCATGTCGTAACACTCATCAATGATGAACTGGGGAACCTCAGTCCCTCGGAAAAGCCACAAACCCTTCACCTTGAAGGGAGGCTCCGAACCAATCACAAGCATTTTACCGAAAGCATATTTGCGAGCCAAATCCATTCGCTGCAAGAAACCACCAACCTTGTTCAGAGTGACAAACGACACCGTGTTTTCATCATTGTACTTGTAGTCACAGAACCACAGAGAATATCCTTCCGGATCGAACATGTCCCAGAATCCTACAGACATTAAATAAAAAAGAAACATCAGCATGTGTAAAAAATAACAATTACAAAAAATTATCCACATCCCAGATCTCAAGGGAATGTTTTTAAGATTTTTAAGGAGGCACTAAAACTCAGGAGTTGTTTTTGTACACTTGAGGTTTGACCTAATAACAAAAAAGAAAAGGCTACTATTCAAATTTACTAAAATTAAAATCAAGGGGCCAAGTATATAATTTATAAATGAGAATAAATGTAGCGAAGGTTTTATGCTCAAGTGGTAAGGCATTTATGTAATTTTGGAGGATGACTGAATAGAAAAGGAAAATGTAAATAATCCACATCTCAAACCTCACAACGGGCTTTTAAAGGGGGCAGCTCTTGACAGAACAAGAATACAGCACACAAATAGCATAAAAATCATATTAAAGTAACCTAAGCAGAAGAGTCGAAAGCAAATTACCTTTGACAGCGACCTCACGGAAATTGGACTTAGTGTTAGAGTAAAGCCTCTTCCAGTCATCAAGAACCATCTTGCTCGGAGGCAAAAGATCCAACGGATTCTTGGGCTTTGGCTTAGGTGCTTCCTCAGCCTCCTCTGAAGGCTTAGCTTCTTCTTTCTTAACCTCCTTCTTCGGCTGCTCCTTCGCCTTAGGTTTAGCCGCTTCCTTAGTCTGGGCTGGTTTCTTGGACGCAACAGCGGGAACAGCTTCGGCTTGTTTGACCTCACCCCACACCTTCTTGAAGTTAGGCTGGTTGACCAATGTCCAGATATACCTCTCAACGTGTGGGAATTCAGAGGTAAAGCTCTTGGTCAGGATCGTCTTAAACCCGTAAGCCAGGTTACAAACCATGACAATGTCAGCAAGGGTAACACCGTGTCCGACCAAGTAGGTGTTGGAGGCCAGGTGAGTGTTCAAAGCTCCAAGAGCCCTCTTAAGGTTAGCAATTGCAACCTCCTCTGCCTACAACAAGAAAAAACAATATATATTAAACAACCCTATAAAATAAAAAATTCAAAATAACGAAAAAATCAACATACCTGGGGAATATATGCACGATAACCAAGACGTGGGTACAACCAACCACCAATGTTGGAGTCAATTTCGCTAGCAGAAAAATCCATCCATTGCTCAACATGTCCCTGTGAAGTCCAACGGACAGGATAAGAAACGAGGATAAGAGGGTAAACCCAATACATAATCAATCCAACAGTAGATGCCTTACATAATCAATCAAGGAAGAGCCATACAAGTTTCCATCAGCATTTAACCGAGCCACTGCACGAGATAAGAAAGAAATAAGCAAGTGAAAGATTAAATTACAGTGTCAATAACGGAAATTCAATTTAGTTTTTACCATAGCGGGCAATTGCATTGCTCTCGAAAACACAGCCATCCGGGGTTTCAAGGACAGGGATCTACAAACAGAAATCAAAAATCAGGGAAACAGCAAATTTTTGAATAATTCACAATAACAATGTTTTTCAAAATTATTATTGCATACCTTCCCAATGGGATTCATCTTGATGAATTCTGGGGTCTTATTAGATACACCCATCTGGAAATCCTTCTTCAATTCAACCTTAACACCATTGAACTCTGCTGCGATAAGAGCCTTGAATGCATTTTTGTTTTCAGAGGAGTGCAAAACCTGAAAAGATATGCCAAATAAAATAATTCAAAAGAAAACTCATAACACATTTATGAGCATGATATGTGTACAATTTTGTTTTAGGGGACAACAAAATAGAAGTTCGAACTTCAAAATATCAAGGTCATAACATAGAAGTTCCATTGAATACAAGATGCTACGAAAGGATAATCAAAATAAGCATAGAAATTCAAAAGAACATAAACACAGAGTTGGCAACACCATAAGGATCGTTGTTAAACCCTTCAAGCCAGTTCAACATGTGTGTGTGTATGAACCAGGAGTAAGACGAGAACAACATCAGTGCAATTATAAAACCCAGTGCGAGAAAAATTGTCTAAATCATAAAACTCAAATAAACCCAAAAACCTCGAAAACAGATCTGCCACAAACACCACAAATATCTGCATAACAGTAAGGATAAAATAGAAAAACGAAAAGGAAAAAGTACACTCACCAGAGCCATCGCTTCACAAGATGGATCCCTTCACTCCGCAAAAATCTAAGAAAACAAGAAACAATAAAAATAAATCTCTATCAGAAATGATTAGCAAAACTGCTTAAAAAACATAGATCGAAAGAGTCTCGAAGAAAAACAGAGTAAAACCTTCAAGAGTGAAAGAAGGCCGGATGCTGCAGAGAATTTCGACACAGAATAAAAGAGAGGTGCTTCTAGGGTTTCTTGTGGTGGATATATAGTTGTTTCAGGGGTACCAATTTGGGTGAGAATATGCCGACTTATTACGGTGCTCATTGAGAAGGGCAATTCAGGGATTTAACGTGGCAGAAGAATTTTATTTTATTTTTCATTTTTCCATATTCAATTGCGAGATAAATTATGCAATCCTGGGATTTGACGTGGCAGGCAGGTGGATTTTATTATTATTTTTCATTTTCCCCATTTTCTAATATTCAATTGCGAGATAAACTATATTCCGGCACGATTAAGTTCCGAACATCATATTTTATGATCAGATCATAAATGGTTGAACATTTGAACGGACTAAATTAGTCCAACATTATTTTATTTATTTTTTGGCCTTGAATTATAGAATTTTAGGCTTTGTTTTGTTTGGTGCTCCCCAAAATAATTTTCTAGGAAAAAACTTTTTCAATCATCTAACACTATTTTTACTATATTTATGTTTTTCAATGTATTTATTTATTAATACATATTGTTTCTCCTCCGTGACAATATGATAATCAGTGGCTCAACTAGAAACAGCAACGATATGTCATTTTTTAATGGGGGATTATCATTTTTTTAAAAACTTGGAAAATGTGTGACACTTTGAGCAAAACAGTCAAGAAAACAGGAGAAGTTGGTTTAATCAAATATAATTTCAACAATTAACCCTTTTTTAATCCAAATTGAATTACTTTTTAATTAAAACAGGCGAAATCAAACAAGAAAATATCAATTAAGCTCAACTAGTGCTTAACTCGTGCGATGCACGGGGCGAATTGAATGGATGGTGTAAATTCATTCGATTTAAGTGCAATATTATTAATTTATTAATGTAATATAATAATTTAAAATACTCAAGTCACGATTTGGTCAACACGAGCAAATTTAAAACAAAGTGCGTGGATATACGCACCTCGTTTTATTTATTAATTCACCCTACTAAAAATGTTATCACAAAATTGTCAATATTATCCTTAAACCCTACAACCTCAAATACTTCATCTCCTTCAACTCTCCACCACCACTCCAGTCGTCGCCCATCACAACAGCCACCGCCATGGCTATTGAAGAACATAAACAAAACATGCACACAGAAATACGCTGCCGCCGTCGTGCCATTGAAGAAAGAAAAAGAAAAAAAATGCCTTGAAAAAAATCGTTCGAACCAAACTTTTGAACACAAAATATAGGTTTAAAAAAATAAATTCAAACACAAAATACAACTGTGAAAAATTGATTCGTACACAAAACACATGTTCGAAAAATTGATTTGAACGCCCCCTTTAAGGGTTGTTCAAGATTTTTTTTTGAATAACGTTGTATTGTTCGATCAAAAAGTTCAAACACATGACATATACTCGAGAAACCAGAGACGAACATCCCTATTTGTTCTTCTTCCTGTTCGACGGTGGCGGCGATGGTGTGATGGGCGATGATAATGGCAGAGTTGAAGTGGTGGTGAAGGTTTAGAGAAGATGATGTGTTTGGGGGTGTAATGTAATTTTGGTATTTTTGTTGATTTTTTCTTAGTGGGTTGAACTCATTAATAGATGGGTGTCTATATTCGCGCCCTAAAATAAATTAAAGGTAAATAACTCCACATTTATATATTTTGAAACAATTTTTTGCATACTACATTATACGTCAAATTATAGTTTAACTCACATGATAATAGTTTCAAACTCTCTCATATAGTTAGTCGCGAAACAATCATATTAGTCACTTTTATTACAAATCATTGAGTTCATCTCCTTATTTAGTCTTTGTATCAAAGACAAAGTGAAGATCATATAATAAATTTAGACCTTTTAAATTATCGGCATCCGTTGCACTTGTTTGTCAACATGTACATGAAAGTTTATCATTAGATTATGTTATAATTCAATCACATCAATCTGCTCAAGTACAACTTAAAATGCTATAAATAATAAAATAATCAAAAAATATGAATTTAGTTAAATAAACATAACACACACACACACACACACACACACATATATATATATAGGATTGAGTTCAAATAAAAACCCCATCAATATATGTGAACCTAGGCACCAATCTTGACCTTATATCTAATAATATGTGTGGACCAGATTTTTTCTATTTTTTAAATTCATTAAATTATATATATGGAAGGACAAGGGGTTTTAGGTAATTTTACAAATGATCTTAATCATATTAAATTCCAAATCAACTCCCGTATTTTTCCACCAAACCTCAGAACATTGAACACAAGTAAATCATCCGCCGTCTCGCCGCCTCAGAATCCTTTCCCCAAATTCAAATCCCAAGAATTCGGTCAACCTCCCTGCCGCCTGCGCAAAGCATCCCCGCCGATCAAATTAAATACATAAATAACAACCCTACTACGCCGCCCTTTACAACATGGGACCAGCCTCCCCGCCGCCTGTGCAAAGTCGCCCCGCCGCCTGCGCCGCCCTTTGCAACATGGGACCAGCGTCACCGCCGCCTGCGCAAAGCCTCCCCGCCGCCTGCGCCGCCTTTTGCAACATGGGACCAGCCTCCCCGCCGCATGTGCCGCCCTTTCCAAAGTCAACCCTCAGCATCCCCCATCCTCAATTCCCGCCGCTCCCCTCTCTCCTGGGCGATCTGGATGAACCGGTGACACAGGTTGCGGCCGAGCGCCGCCTTGCCTGGGCAGAACGCGAACAGTGGTTGAAGATGGCGGCTAGAAATCAACGGCGCCTCCCCATCCCCCATCCCCGATTTCCCCTTCTCCCTTCTCACTCGAGAATCGATGTTGGCCTCCGGGTCGGGCTTGTCGGCCCATAATCGAGAATTGGGCAGATTTGTGGGTTTGTGTACTGAAATGGAGAATTCAATGGTCCATGGTGTTGATGGTGTGTTGATGGGTGATGGCGATGGTGATGGATAATTGATGTGGGCCTTCTGGGCTGTTGGAAGTTGATGTTGCCCTCCGGGTCGGGCTCGTCGGCCCATAATCGAGAATTGGGCAGATTTGTGGGTTTTGGTTGTCGGAGATGAGCTAGGCAGTGGGTGGCGGAGGGTGTTGTGGTGACGATGGTGGTAAAGTGGCACCGGCGGACGGAGACGACGGTAGCAAAGTGGTAGCGACGGTTCTGGCCTTCATGGGTGTTAGTAATGGGCTTGGTGATATGGGTTTTGTGGTGGGATGGGCGGTGGCTATTTTGTGGGAGGGCAGGCAGCGGCTGACTGGTGATGGTGAACGGCTTTGGCTGGTTGAATCGGGTAGGGTTCAATGTTGGGTCAAGTTTTTAACAACTCATGGGCTAGATAAATGTTAAGCATTGGGCTTACTATGAGTTGGGCCAAAAAAACAATTTTAGTGTAGTAAAAAAGCGCTGCCACAATATGAAAAAAGCACCCCTGAGATTGTCAAGCTTGTAGCACTGCCAACATATAAAAAAAGTATTGCTACTTTATTATAAAAGCACTAGTTATATAGTAAAATCCAGATTCTTACTCGTAAATAGTGGTGCTTTTGTATACATCACTATAATGCTAAATATTATCATATGCGATTCTTTTACCGTTAAGTTTTTTTAATTTAATTACATGTATTTGTTTTTATATTTTAAAACATGCAATATGTATATTATATCGTAAATCTTGAAAATGTGATTAATTTAATATATATCTTATTTAAAATGAAAAAAAAAATGAGAAAGTTATGATTTGTTGAAAACTTGAGGTTTTTTTTTTTCAATTTTTGAATTTGCCCACGTGACAGTAATTGTAGACGAATTTTGTGATACTTTTTGTATAAAGTCGCAGTGCCTTTTTCTTTCTTTATCCGTTGTGCTTTCTAAAGAGCAATGCAACGCTTTTTATAAACGTTGTTATATGTCCAAAATACCCTTTTTATTAATTTAATGCAATATTTTACATAAATACACTGCTGACATGTCATGTTCTCAACCATCAAGATTATCCAATCTAATGGTCAAGATGAGTCCCTAGGTTCACATATAATGACATGGTTCCATTTGAACCCAACCCTATATATATATATAAATGGTTCTTAATAATCTCTAAAATAAAATAAAATAAAATAAAATATAAATATTATAATATTATAATATAAATATGAAATTATTTTGAAATCAGATAAAAAATAATAAAATTATCATTAATTTCTAAATATTTATTTTAAAAACATTGAAAGAATAAATTGAAGATGGTGATAAAGTAAATTAAATAAATATATAAAAGTTAATTTTAAATAGTTTTTTATCTATTGAAAGTTGATAATAAAATAATAACAAAGATCAAGAAGTTATAAAATATAATAAAATAAATCTTAAAATATTTTAAAAATCATATTATAAAATATAATAAAATAAATACTTAATTAGTATTATATTATAAAAAATCATCTCCTAAATCAAGAAAAGAATTTATAAATATTGTAAAAATATAAAAAATTACTACAAAAAATGAAAAATGAAATAGCAAATAAATGAGACATCGTATTAAAATTTTAATTGAGGGCCTTTGTATTATATTTTACTATAGTTGTTTTTTTAAAATTAGCCCGATAATTGACTCGAGATAGCCACTGAGTAATTAACCACCAAGTCGTCGAGTCAGTTGATGAACCAGGTAATAAATTAAAATATATATATATAGATTTCAGTTTATACGAAAGTAATTATATAACCAAGAGTAATAAATCATTTATGTGTGGATTTCTAACGTTAAATAATTAAAGTCATAGTAATTAGTCACAAATTATTAATATACAAACGTTCATAAATAACTACTTAGTTAAGAATTTTAAAATAAAGTATTGAATTCTTTATATTATGCGATTATATAATCATTTTTTTGTTCTTCCCACATATAATTTTGATTTCAAATTTTAATCAAATAATTGTATAGTGTTATTTACCTTTCACATATGTTCATAATATAAGTTTTTAATTTTTTTAGGAAAACGGAAAAAAAAAAAGTGTCATTGTCAAGTTTGTGACACGTTTAGTGTCAAAGTTTGGGTTATCCGAGTTTTACTCGAGTCACATATAGAAAATTAAAAATATGACGCTATAAGGTTTGTCCTCGTATCACCTGGTCTGGTCAACAAATAAAATTATGGAATAAAAGACAAGTTCTTGTTACTGATTATATATATTTTTTTCTTTTGTATTCGTTACATAAATTTTCTAGTTGTACTCATACTATCTTTTCTTTTCTTTTTTTTAGTAAACAAAATTACCAAATAATTTTTTAAAATTAGATTATAATTTTTGATACTTTTGTTATTCATTTTATTCTTTTTCAAATTTTGTTTAGATTATATTTCTTATAATTTTTTATTTTTGATTTTTTATTTAAGTTAATAATTTTATATAATTTAATGGTACTTTTTTTGTATCTACGAATCATATTTAATTTTATAATATTAGCAACTTTCTGGTTTGCTTTCTATTTTTTTCTTGTATTTATTAAATAACTATTTATAATATAATTATAAGTTATTATATTTTATTTATATTAAAAATAAATTTATTTAATATCATTTGACATATTTATATTTTGATTTACTTTTACGGGTTTTGCATATTTATAAACTAATGATTTAAATTTATTTATATATTATATTTTTATATTTTATTTCTCAGATTTCTTACACACACACACACACGATATTTCTATAGTTGCTATTATTATTTTTTATTTTATTTTATGTTTTTATCAATTCTATTTTTTATTTTATATTTATTTAATAATTTTATAGAATATAATTATGAATTTCTTTGAGTTAATTTAACTTATTATATGAATTTTCTCTTTAATTTTATTTTATTGTTGAATATTTATTAAATAAATATTTATAGTTTAATTATAAGTTCTTATATTTTTTATCTATATGATTTTATTAGTATTTTTCAACTTTATTTAAAGCATTTGAAAAAATATTTATATTTTACTTTTTTGGGGTTTTTTTTTTAAATTTACTAACTAACTATTTACATATATTTATATATTTATTTTAAATATTTTTTTATATTTTATATTTTCTTCAAAAAAAATTATATTATTTTTATTTTTCTCAGATTTTATAATAAATATGTATACTACATATAGTAAGTAAACTGGGCGGAAATATTTTGTAAAATATTTTTAGAAACGCTAACCTTTATATATATATATATATAGATAATAATTCGACCCACCATTTTTAGCAATTATTCAGAGCCCTAATCTCACTTTTCTAGCACGTATAAGAAAACTGGACATGAAAATATCAAAGTTTTGAGAAATCATCAATTTCAAAATAAGACAATTTGGAACTTGTCCATAATATCTGATGCATGAAGTTAGCAGTTTCACACATTAAACCCTACCCAATATCAACAAATGGGATCTTATTTTATCAACTTAGGGCTCGTTTGGTTGGGATGATACCACGAGATAGAGTCAGATATTTTGTTTAATCCTACGTTTGGTTAACATGATTCAGGCTCGTGATAAATAGAAGGCCCATGATAGGATCCTTGTTTCATGTGATAAACCAATCCGGGGGGGGGGGGGGGGGTAGGTGTGTTTGATCCGGTTATAGACCGGCCAGTTAATTATCCGGCAGTTAGCTTAATCGGTTTTGGCCTAACCGTAACCTAACCGGTTGAGAACCGGTTAAGGTTATAGTTAAACTGGTTAATCGGCGGTTAACCGCCGGTTTTTTACTTTTTTTACTTTTTTTTTGAAAATTAAGTTTATAAATTTAAATAAAAATTGAATAATTGAACTTAAATGGATTTAGAATGACACAAATAAAATTTGAATTTATGAACATTATATTAATTTAAAAGAACTTGATTTTAATAAATTTAAAAAGAACTTGAATTTACAAACAACCAAATTAACAAGATGATGGAATTTATTTCAAAATAACAAAACAAAGAACTTGAATTTACAAACAACCAAATTTAGTTCGATTTTTTTTTTTTAAAATAAGTTAGAAAAAAAAGGACTTGAATTTAATTCTAATATTAGAAATTAAAATTAAATTTTAAATTGTAATATTAGAATTAAATTACCTACGTATCCTCGAAAAGGAATCAAAGTCCACGTAGTTCTTTTACTTACCTCACTTACTTACTTACCTATTCGTCATTGTCATTACTTCCCGAAGTGGTATCGTAATAGTCGCTCTATTCGCCTTCATCCAATTGCATTTCTTGTTCTCGTTTTTCGGCTTTCACCCAATCGTTCATCAACATTTGATTTTCAAGATATTTGGGTGTTAAGGTAGACCGACGCTCATCTAACATATAGCCTCCCGTGTTGAAGGCCTGTTCAACAGAAACTGTCGAAACAGGAACGACAAGGACCTCCTTGGCAATTCTGGAGAGAGTGGAAAAAATACTGGCCACTTTCGACCAAAATTGCACAAGATCGTTAGTAACACCATCAGGGTTTTTTTGGAACCGAAGTCGGTTCAAAAACTCCTAAATAACTATCTAATTCCATTGACCGACTAGCACTAGCCCTTTGCCGTTTTCATTTAAAATCTTCAAGCAATCTCATATATGGGGCTAGAGCTCCTCGAGGGTCGTTGGGTCTTGTAGAAGTGACAGGGGAAGGGGAAGGGGACACATTAACATCACTAGAAGATGAAGATTGATCGTAATCATTAAAAGTTTGAATTAAAAGGTATTGTGCTTGGTGAGCAACACTAATAGGGCTAGGAACTGGTAGTCCATGAGATTCTAAAAAAGGTGTTAATGCATCGTAATAAATTTTAAGTAAGTTTTGAAGACCATCCATCCGATAATCAGGGTCTAAAATTTTTGCAATAAAAAAAACATCGGGAATGTAATGAAAATATTTGACCCGTTTATCCAACATCTCATCGATAACATCACCTAATTCCGGGTTATCGAGTAAAGCACTACAAACAAGTACTATTTGAATACAATGATCAATAAGTATTGAGGAGGTAGGATAATAAATATCGGATAAAGCCACGGTGGCATCGTTAAAAGTTTTTAAAAGGGATATCATATTATAACAATAATCCCACATATATGGAAACAAAGCGAAATCGACATCTTCATTATTAAAAAATATACACAATGCATCTCTATATTCAAATGTATCGTTAAGTAATTTATAAGTAGAGTTCCAACGATTTGGCACATCTAATGAAAATTTTTTTGGATGCAATTGATTGGACTTGCAAAATCTTCGCCATTTTTTTTGAAGCGAATCGTGGTTTCGTAGATAAGCTATAGCACTCCTAATCGGTTGAATTTTATATTTAAAAAGAGTTAAACCATCTTGAACAAATGTGTCGCCGGCGGTTTAACCGCCGGTTAACCGCGGCGGTTAATAGCCGTTGATAATCAACGGCTGAGATCAACTAGCCGTTGAAATCAACGGCTCGAATTCAAAAAAAAAATAGCCGTTGGCGGTTAAACCGCGGTTAACCGGTTTAACCGCCGGTTTACAACGGCTCTTTTTTTTTTTTTTTTTTTTTTTTTTTTTTCAGTTTTTGACACCTATAAATACCCCAATCTCCAACATCAAGCCTCACACCATTTCATCTCTACTATTCTTCTTATTCTCTTATATTTTCAAGGTTAAAGAAGTGAAGTTTCTAATTTCAAGTCTCTTATATTATCATTAATATTCTTATTCTTCCTTCGTAATCGTGTTTTACTTAATTATCTATTATAATATCAATATGGCAAGCTCTTCCCAT
>BMAC01000636.1:14651-47698 GCA_014905375.1 Phtheirospermum japonicum | reverse complement strand
TTTTTTTTAAATCGGTTAACCGCGGCGGTTAAGGTTAACGGTTTGGTTAACCGTAACCTAACCGCCGGGAACCAGTTGACGGTTATGGTTTCAACCGTGACCGCCGGTCAACGTGGTTACAACCGGCGGTTAACCGCCAACCGCCTAACCGATCAACACGTCTAGGGGGGGTAGATTTATCCAACTTATTTTGATACGTGAAATGACATTCATACCCCTCAACAGTAACAATTTTTTCCAATTCACCCTGATGGCTTAGTGTAATTACGAGAAGACCATTTTAAATACCTCTTGGTAGCTACAACAACAAACCCTAGTGCAGGTTGATTTTCAAATCTCTCTCTCTCCATCCTCTCCCGATTTTCAGATCGTCGGATTCTCGACTCATTTGAAGAAGTGGATCCAGAAAGGACCCGTTCGTGGAATCTCGCTCAAGAGTGAGCACCGCATGGATTTCATGCACAAGTAGTCAGCCATTAAGGTTGACCGCATCGAGGTTGACCAGGGGACTGTAGATTTGCTGGAGTCGCTCGGTATGAAGGAACTGCCAGGTGTTGTGCTCATAGAGGACCAAGGACCGATCAGTGTTGCGCTGTCGATGAACTATAGCCGCGGTGGTGATGGCAGGAGATACTGAGACGGGTGAGGTTTTGTTTCTCCTTTCTGTTAGTATTATCCATTTTGAAACTGGATAATTGTTTAGCTTTGGTTTAAAATTATGTCTTATGTTACTTTTATGCTAATTCGATTTTGGAAATTTTGAGACTGCTTATTGTTTTGTTAAAAAAGAAATTTGTCGTTTTAGCGCTGTGAATTTAAATTTTTTAGAACAGATTTTTTCTTGGTAGCTTTCTGCTTCTTTGTAGATTATTAATTTGGATTTGTTTAATACGGGGCTTCTTCATATCCTTCCGAGTGATGTTTCTCAACCAGGTAGAAGTAACCATAATAGAAAATTCCTAGCTAACAAGAGTAAAACGTGTAAATAGTGGCGCACCATTGTCAAGATTAATAAATTATGAAATAGGATGTTACATATATCGCAACAAACGTCACAATTTTCATGTGCTAGGCAAAGAAAGTTGAAAGCACCACCTCAAATCCAACCATCTTGAGAGGCAGTAGACTTGTAGTGAAATTCATCAATTGTAGAATAAACCAGCCCTTCTGATTCAAGAGACTCCATAGCTTCTATGATCTTTTCTTGAGAGATTTTTAGTTTTTGAGCAATTTAATTCCGGTGAACACCCTTCTCCTGAGCGAGGGAGGAAGGTAGTTGAATACGTATTAAACTTTGAATAAGGTGAATACCTATTAATTCTCACCTATTAAACTTTGAATAAGGTGAATACCTATTAATTTTCATGTTTCCTTTTTTTCATAGGTTTTAGGTCTCAAGTTTATACAGTTGTTCTCTTTTGTCTTAGACAGATAATAAATAATAATTCATTCCCTTTAAAAAGATTTATATATGATAATTAGACATTCTATTAGTTGTAACTTTCCATGTAGCTATTTGAGAAAGTTGAAGTGGACAAACCGCTAGCCATTCGATCAGCGTCTGCCGAAAAACCGCTAGCCATTCGATCAGCGTCTGCCGAAATCTATCCTTTGGGTTTGAAGTACAAGGCCCCTGCAAAGATCGATCCTCGTCTTCTTGATGTAAAGCATATATTTCATGGAATTAAATAATCTCCAAAGGTAATCCAGCACCTTCCTAATTTGGGTCAAGAAGTATATCTCGTTGAGAGGTCGAGAGTTTTCGTACTGAGTGTGTGGTGAGATTGTACTATTGCGTGTTTTCTATGATCTTGACCTTGATGACCAGTTTTTACTTGTTAAAATCAGACTTGTTCAAATAAATCTTTTTTTTTCTTCTTATAATTCACACCCACATAATGTATTCTTCTTCTTCCTAATCTGGTCGGTAGGAAAATGAATTTTTAAGTTGATTTATGACGATTCCAACTTTTTAGTGACATAGTTGTTTGGCTTGACTTTGATTCTTTGATTTCCTTGCTGTATGATTTACAAATTAGATTTCACATATAACACCACAAGAAAATTGGAAATTAACAATGGATTTTTTTCGTTACTAATAAGTTATTTCCGTTGCTAAATTAAAATAGCAATGTATTAGCAACCGACCAAGTCCGTTGCTATAATGCTCGTCGCTAAATATTAGTAATGGAAATATTATCTGTTGCTAAAATTAGAGACGAAATAATTTCGTTGCTAAATAGCGACATAAACATGTCTCTAATTCGTTGCTATTTAGCAACATAAATAAATATGTTACTAAATAGAGACGAAATATCTGTCTCTAATACGGATATTTAGCAACGGAATTAGTCCGTTGCTAAATAGCGACGGAAAATCCATTGCTAATTTGGCTATTTTAGCAACAGAATTGATCCGTTGCTAAATAGCGACGGAAGATCTGTTGCTAATTTGGCTATTTTAGTAACAAAATAGATCCGTTGCTAAATAGAATCGCCATTTTAAGCAACATAATTGATTATCCGTTGCTGGTTTTAATGTGTCGAAAATAAATCTTCTTAATATTTTATATTTTTCCTTGTAATCAAATATTTTTTTTAAACAAATACTAAATGACCAAAATCTCAACCAACACTCTCATGCCTCCCTAGATACAAATGTTGGTCTACTAGGAATGAATATGAAATCAGCTTTTGCCTTCGACACCATCCCTCCGTAACGATCAGCAGCATGCGCAAAAAATAGCCCCTTCACAACATCAGTCGAATACATCGGGTCCCAAATGTACACTTTCTACAAACAAAAAAGGACAAACATGTTAATTGAAGTCGAGAGAACGAACCAATAAATGGTAGGACAAACCAACAATTAATTTAAGACAAATATACCTTCACAACATCATACTCAATTGCTTGATATTAAGAATTAAGAACTATAGAATTGAGGTTTTCTTTCAAAAATCTTTACATGCTTAAAACTTTTTTCCTTTTTAGAATCAATATAAAGTTATATTTAATATATAAAGATTAAGATTGTATGACTTACAAAATTAAAAACTTACAGTTTAAAAAAAATATACCTGAAACTCCTCCCAATATCTCAATTTAAGGACATATGGAACATTCTTCCAATATGAATGAGTTACTGACTAATATGATATCACTATATTGTATGACCATTATTGTTTCGAATAATTAAGAGCAAACAAATTGTCTTTTAACGGGCTGATTGCTCATTATTATGTAATGACTTGATATTATTTGTAGTTAACGTTTTTCTCACTGTAAATCTCAAACATGAGTTTTATCAGAAACCAGAGGAAGTGGTGGTAACAATATTTGCAAAGGGCATACCAGCAAACAATATTTACTATATGCTTTATTTATTTTTCATCTGTTTGCTGTAATTGTTTTCTTAGTTTTTTTTCCCCTGTGTGTGCACTTGCGTGATGATTTTTAGATGAGGTTGAGGTGCAATTTACGAAGAAGTTACGTTTCGAGAGTGGGAGTGAACAAAATATTTACATTAAGTCGTTTTTCACAAAATAATAATGATTTGGATTCAACATTATACATGTCTGTTTTTGCAGCTGATAAATTCATTTCTAATATATATATATATATATATATAATTTTAATCCATCATAAATAATGCAAGTTGAAATTAAAATCATAATTTAAACTGACAAAGTTTTTTTTTTTCTTTTTAAGTTAATGGGTGTGAAAAAAATAAGTTTCAAAAAATGATGTTAAATACAATTCAATTGCCAAAAATGAGGAAACAAAATATAAAGGTTATTATCGTCAATTTCATTACCTATCCCTGCTATCCATGCAAACGAACACATGTTAAGACAGTTAATCCGAATTTAACTAATAGAAAGCAAACATCAACTATGTTATCTCAACAGTGCTATCCCTATACACCATATTAATTTGTCTTATCCCGTCCTCCCAACCAAACGAGCCATCACTGAACACAGTTGGACATAGTAAAAAAACGACAGGTGTTTCAAAAAGTCTTGAACTTTCGAATTTCACGCAAATTAAGCTTACCTTAGGCAAGGGCAGAGGCATATTAAACCTTACTAGGGCTTTAGCCAGGTGCCCAAAAAAAATCAAGGTTAATTATTAGTTTGAGTTTTAGATCAACAATGAATTAGCCTGGTGTTTTTTTTTTTTTTTTAACTAACAAGGTAGAGCCCACTAAGCCCCCTATAGTTAGTTAAAATTCAATTGTTATAATATCAATTTCAATTTGTCGTATTGTTGTATTAGATTTTCAGAATTATCTTAATATTTAATTTAAATAGCTAAGCCCCCAGTAATAATTGAAAATTATCGAGAGACTTTTGAGGAAGACGGCAGACAAAACAAAAAATCGAAAAATGCAAGACAAACATCTCAAAAAAAAAAAAAAAAAAACTTCATCCAATTTCTATCCTGTTTAAGAAGATTCATAATTGATTGGTAAGCTTTCAAAATTCATAAATTCAATATTCAATATTTCAACCCTAAATTCTAATTTTTAATTCCTTAATTGTAATTTAACAATTTGAATTGTATTTTCTATTTAGACTTCAATCCCATCTAATTCAAATTCATTAATTATAATTTGTAAATTTATTAGCTACTCAATTCTTACCAGTCGTATAATTCAAAATGACTCTAAGAAATTGGGTTCCACTAATTTCTTACACTTTTCTTCAATTTCCTTCACCCAATAGTTGTCATCGGGATCTATGATAGAGCCACTACTTTATAATTACCTTTTAATTAAAAAAAACTAGCCTTGTTATATAGCCACGTTACAAAGAAATTCAGTTTTCTTTAAAGTTTTTTTTTTTGGTTGGGAGTTAAACTGTCAAACTTATATATCTTGATTAATGAGATAAATTGTCGAGCTTGTTGGATCATTTTTCTTATTGTGATTGTGCAAGATAAGGGTAATTCTATATTAGTGTGTGTTTTATTCTATATTATTTTGTTTTTCGTTAAAAATACTTTAGCCCGTGTAGATTTTTAATTTTGGCTCCGCCATTGACCTTAGGTGAAGAGATATAAATTCAAATCGGCATTTAAAAAGCATAATAATAATATATTGGACATGTAGAGACATATACTAGTCACACACCTCTTCAACTCAACTATTAAAATCCAGTAACTAATGAATTGCCCACAGTTGCACAAGGGGCACCCATTGGATGGGTTAATCCCACCAAGACTTGATTACCATCCTGCCTAGATGATTTATCCCGATCAGCTATCATGGTAAGTAAATGAGCAATTTGGTGGGATAAATGTACTAATCCCATCCCTAAAAGTGAACGTTGCCCTTTTGAAATCGTATTATATTTTGTTTGAACATCGAGATTGTGTGTATATTTGTTCAAAGTCGTTTTGGATACAAATTTCTTATTGTTAGAATAATGAGTACTCTAGAATGACATACAAGCTTTATCTGTGCGCGCGAAGGTGCCAATCACAATTCAATCTGAGGTTTGCATTATTGATTTATGTATGAGTGCGACCTAAATACATGAATGTCGAGATGATATTGAGCCATATAGTTTTTATCCCATGAAAATTTTCTCTTATACCATATATATACACAAGAGTTTTGGTTAAGCCTTTTAACTATATCTAAAATTTATTAGGGAATACAATAATTACAAATATATTTATCAAAACTAACTACGACAATCAAAGTAGTTTAACACCGATCGTCGATTACTCATTTTAATTGTGTAGCGACAATTTTCTTTTTACCCGAATTAAGGCAAAATCTGATCGATCTGGCGATTGGGTTCTTCATTAACCCGTCAGATAGATTCAATTATAATATCACTAAACTGGGCGTATGTAATTGGTTGAACTATAATTCATTACCATGACCGGTTTGCTCGCCGAAACGGGTTTTAAAAACCGCGACAATATACTTTGTGAAGCAAATCAAATAGGTAGAGATGTAAACGGGTAGGGTAGGGTACGTGTACGGACATACTTGTATCATACCGCAACTAATTTATTCTACCCGTACCCTATTATTAAAAAAAAAAATCATCGGGTAAGGTACATGTATTTACCCGTCGGGTATCGGGTACCAATCCGGTAAATAGGTAACCGAATATATTAATTAAATATAATTAAATTCTTTTAGTTTTTAATACAAACACTAATTTAGTAATATAAATCATAATTATTATCTCACCTATATACTAAACGAAAAGATTTTTATCATACGTGTCTGCTTAGGAAGTTTCGTACTGACGTATAATTTTCTGATGGTTCGAATACTTACTTGACGAGTTTTGAAGGTTTGAAGACTTATCAAAAATAAGAATCCTAATATTATAAAAATTCTAATATCTACATAATTTATTACTCTCTCCGTTTTAAAATAAATGTCGTTTTAGAGATTCAATTTTATTACAAATTAAGTGTCGTTTTATAATTTTTTTATCACTTTATTTTAAGTTTATCCCCACTTATTTTAAGAAATATAACAAGTTTATGTTAATAGAATAACTAAAGGGAAATAGTGAATGTAATTAAATGAGAATATTATTAATTGATTGGGTGTTGGTCAAATATTATGTTCCTTAATTTTGAACAAAAATTCTAAAATGACACTTATTAAGAAACGGAGGGAGTATATTTCATTTTATTAAAAAATCTGGACATATAGTAAGAAATATTTCCATTGACCGAAAAATATTTTTGTACATATAGTAAGAAATTCGAACATATAGTAAGAAATATCTGCGGTGACCGTAAATATATTTGGACATTAAGTAAGAAATCTCGCCGAAATTTTTTTCGATGGCAGCAGATGAGGCGGCAACAACCAGCTGCCCCATTTATTATTATTATTATTATTATTATTATTATTATTAAAAATTTCTTAATCTTTTTCATAGTAAGGGTATTGTGGTATATTCATATCACAATTTTGGATTATTTGACAACACGTAGGGACAATTTGACTTAAGATTGGATGTAGGACTAATTAACAAATGGACCTCCACTTGCGGGACTATTTGATAATTTCCCATAAAATTATTTTAATAGTCATTCAAAAATATTATTAGTTTCTCAAATAAAACAATTCTCAACATATTATACTAAAGTATTTTAAATAAGTTATAATTAGTTATGTGAATGTGAAGGAAATTTTATCTTACTCTAATTATCGATTAAGGTAATCTCAAAATTTCTTAGAGTAAATATAATGTATTGATATTAATATTATATTATTTATATTATAGTATAAATATAATAAATAATATTTCATAAATTATGATATTTTATCATAATATGAAATATGATAGCAAGATATACATTTTATAATATTTGAATTATATATATATATATATATATATATATATAAATTATGTTAATATATTACATAAAATAAGTTTGATAATAAAGATATATAAATTTATAAAACTAAATATTATACATATTTCATTATTATATCATATATTTAAGTTTATAATATATATCGGAGATGGTACGAGTAGGGTATAATACGAGTAAACGAGTAGAGTAATTGGTACAAATTTCATATCCGTACTCAACATTATAACTTTCAGGTACTACTCTCATCTAATCCGTTACCCAATTTTTATGTACACTACTTTACACGAATCACTGGGTACCTAACGAGTACCCGACCCGTTGAATAAAATCAACAGCCCTACGAATATGAAAATAGGTATACAAGAGACAAGATGTGGTAGTTCCAACCCAAGTAGTTAGAGGCTTTGGACCCTAAGGTCTAAGTCAAATTGGAACATTTATGGAGAATTTTATTTATTTGTGAATTAAGTCTGATGTAATAAAAAGAAAAGAAAAATTATGTACATAAGATTTTTTTACTTAATTAGGAGAGAAGAAAATAAATGAAAATTAGTGTTAGGGAAAAAAATAAAATTAAAATCAGATTTCGTCTTAGTGCGCAGAGTGGGGTGGATTTTAACAGTCGTTGAAAAATCTTATTCTATCGTCCAAAAACTCTTTCAAAGGTGCAACCGGCGACTGGTATTTGACCCAGAAACAAATCTTGCGAGTTTTTGCTAATAATAATCGAACAAAGGGGAAAAAAAGAGGAAAAAAGAATGAGCAGAAGAAAGATGAGTAAAATCAGCTCTCTGCAATTGCTTTCATGCCTTTTGTCTTCGTTTTCCCTTTTATTAATTCCAGGTTTGCCCTCTTATTTTTATTTTCTTATAAACCCTCAATTTTCTTTTTATTTTATTATCATTTATCATTAGTTAGTTTTGGTTGAAGAAGAAATTGAAATCTCATGATTTTATTTTCCACCCTTTGTTAGTTGTTGAGAGGGTTGATTAACTGTTTTTATGCGGAATTATGGGTTCTTTTTTGGTGTTATAATTGATTTTGATTTACGAGAATAGATGAAAATGGGGAAATTTGCAATTTTTATTTTACATATATAGAGATAGATTTGATCTGGCTTATTAAATTTTTCTGATCCATGTTAGACAATGCTTGGTTCTAAGTTTTGTCTTGAGAATAAAGCTTCTAGCCTTTGGTATTGACTGTTAATTTGCCAATTTCTCAAGCTTAGCTTTAGCTTTAGTATTCATTAGCTAGACAAATTGTCTCTTCTAAATGAATTCATCAGGATTTTTTTTATTTATTTGTTTTTGATTTTTTTTAGTATTTTTGCAATGAATTGATGATACATGAAACTGCAAATTGAGAATTGAGATGGGGTTTTCTTGATGGATTTTTTCCATCAGTAATATATTTTAATAGAATTTGAAATTTAGAATTTGAAATTTAGAATTTTCGCAATGAAGTAATGATAATTGAAACTAAAATCTTTAACTGAGATGGGATTTCTTGATGCATTTTTTTCTCAGTTTTTAAAAAAAAAATAAATAAATTAATTTTATAGTATGTTTTGGGACAATTGACAAATGTTAATATTGTTCTTGTAGGATTAGCCGACGTCCCATCGGCCTCAGATTCATCTAACGACAACAAATCTGCGAGTAAGAAGTCATCAGGAAGTTCAACGCTGTTGAAAATCCTCATTGTACTCATCGGGCTTTTAGCCGTTGTTGCGTTTTCCGTTTTCCTATACAAATTGTGGCAAAGAAAGAAGCGAGAGGAGCAACACGCTCGCCTTTTGAAGCTATTTGAACAAGACGATGAGCTCGAGGTCGAACTTGGGATTCGCGATTGAGATTCACAGTGTGTTTCTTGTTGCTGAAGCTGTTTTTTTCAAAGAATAACATTGTTACATATAACAGTCTTTACTTTTGCTATGTATGCAGAAATTTGTTAGCTACTCTGCTGTGATATTTGAAGTGGAATCAAATCATTCAAAATATTTTAACATTTTCATGATTGGTAAAATTTTCTTATTTGTTTCTATTTTATTATTTTACTACCTACATCTTCAATTGAATTTTTGTTAAGCAAATATTAAATTTGAGGGGTATTAGCTTTAGGGGGTAATTTTAAATCTGGATGAAAATTGAATTCTTGTGTATTCAAATTCTCCAAACACACCATGAGTCAATTTTGGATAGCTTGGTTAAAATTCAAGTTATAAATTGTGTAGATAACTCATTCCTCGAACTTAAGGTGGATTGGATCATTTGCTGGGTTATCTATTGGGCTTATCTGATAACTACATAATAGCCCACTCTTAGCTTGATTTGGGTCAAATAAACATGACTCTTAGACTCTGGGCCAGCTGAAAAAGACATTTTAGACCTTAACTATTTAACTTGTTCATTAAAACCTTGGGGTAACTATCCTTGTTCTACTCAATAATTCTAGCTGTCAATTTTATTTAGTTTTTTTTTTTTCCTATTATACTTAAACCTCTACTACGCAATATACACATAGTTGCTTGCATAAAAAATTAAAAAAATATATTAAAAATAAATAAATGATGTTTTAGTCAAATATTCGTTTCATACTTTAAGATCACATGACAAAGTTAAAATTGAAAATGACGTTGAAAATGATGTAATAGTTAATGAATAATATGAGTCCATGTGAGGACCACAAGTCACTTTTTCTATTCCATTGAAGGATATAACTGCATTCATGAACATACTCCCAATTTGGAATGAGAAATTTCTTTTCTTTTTTTCTTTTTTATTTTCCTTCTCAAATTTCCGTGTTATCAACTTGATTCAACATCACAGTTACAAATTCAATTCCATTAAAGTTGTACGTAGCGTAAACATTGAAGTTATAATATTATACTGACTAAGTTCTTGCCACGGAGTGAAAAAGTAAACAATTCATTAATCACGTACCATAATTCAATTCTTAATTAGCAACGAAAAAATAGTGCAATTATAGAGATGATGAGTATATGCTGACTAGTATTATGTTTGCCCCCTTTTGTTAACAGAAATTGTGTTAGTTTCATATAATAGAATGGTTTAGTGGCTTTTCTTACTAAATTATCCTCAATTTTTTTGACAATCATTATGTTGTAAAAGCTTAGATTTGAAAAGACATGTTAGTTTTCAGCAAAACTTGACTTAAGCATGACAAGATATATTTGTGCACTTATATTTGTGTTCAATTTTGAAAACACAGAAACTTTGACATGATTAGGTTTTGCTCCACCATGATTTTTTTTTTTTTATAAAAAAGTATTACATTCTGAACATATATAAAAATATTAGTTTTTGATTATAAGGGTCTACCGTTCAAAGTTTTAAATGAAAAAAATAAATGTCACCAAATAATGTCGCTTTTCTTTTTTAGGGCATTTCTTGATCCCTAATATTCATAATTTATGAACGTAAAAATCATTCATAATTTATATATAGATCTTTAATAATTTGATGATGGAAAGGAAAGAGAGGCGTGACATGTGCATGATATTGGTTGCTTGGATATTTCTTTTTTAAGATTTTATTATTTTGAGATTTCACATAGAAGAAATATAGTTTAATATCTTTGTTTTAGACGATTAAACAAGCGAATAATGCTTGAAATCTTTCTAGGTCCCATGTGAATTACTCTTAAGCTTCTTTTTTCCCTTTTTACATAAAACGTCTTTTGCTCATCTTCAAAATTGAATGCCACTTTATTACATAAATTTGTTAGGGTACGTATCATGTCCTTTTGTTGATTAATGACCAAATGCATGAATACAAACTTGAAATTACCACTTATTTTGATGTCCTATCGAAGTTATATATATTGTTCGAGTCCCTTGTGATTAACTTGATTAATTAAGCTTTATATATTATAATTGTTATGAAAACTAATAGAACGGGCAAAATAAAAACATTAACCTTTACCGTCCAAAAAATAATTGTAAAATAAAACTGTTTATATATATTTGGAGCAAATATTACCAAGAATCTAATGTGGGCCATCTCAAGATTCTAGCTTTTTCCTTGGAACAAATGCCAAACTTCATTTGAGAAATTTAGAAAATTGAAAAAGTTAAGGTACAATCTTTGGATTTTATGTCAATTAACTTTTAACAAGCGAAGCTTTCCAAGCCTCAAACTCCAAGTCCCCCTTTCAATTCGTTTTAAAGCGGCTGTCTAATCAAATCAATTGTTGGTAACATGTGTTTTTTCCAATAATATTGATACATAAATAGTTTTGAATAGATTCTATTTCGGTGATGGTAAATATGCAAAACTAGTCTCGTGATTATTCCGCGATAAAAAAAACTTTTGTCGAATTCAAAACTCTATTAACTCATTAAAGTCTCAAATTAATTAAGTTCGAACTTAATTTGGTGTCATGTAGTAGACACACCAAATTATACTCGATCCCTCCTATTTATAATTTCACAAAGATTTAAAAAATGTATTGAAAATAATAGGAACAATTCTATATATTCCTCAAAAATTCTAATAAAAATATAACTTCTCATTTAATCCATCATTTTCTCATTTAATCCAATTTTTACAGGAAAGTACTAATTTACCCTCATTAATTTTTTCTTTATTTCAATTTTCGTCGTCAATCACCGAATTCCATACTATATCTTGAAATTATATACCACTTCATAAATCGTGAAATTCCATACTAAGTCGTGAAATTTCATACTACTTCGAGAAATTTTTGTATTGTAAAATTTCATACTACTGTGTAAAATTCGATAATTTGTGAAAAGTATTCCATACTACATCATTAAATTACATACTATTTCATGAAATTCCATACTACTTTGTAAGATTCGATAATTTATGAAAATTCACACTACATCGTGGGATATAGTACTTCTATTTCTTATAACCATAGTTGAATTTCATATTTCAAACTACTTCGTTAAGTTTAACACTAATTTGTGTAATTTCAAATGTATTCGGTAACTTTCATATTAGTTAGGCTAATTTAGACAACATCGTGGAATTCATGTTACTAATTCATTGAATTTCATACTCGTCTTTTAAGTTTCATACTAGCTATATTAAAATCCATACTACTCTGTCAATTTCGTATTTAAAAACCTAGTAAATTCCAAGAAATGACATCAAACTGAGATTTAATCAATCAAATTATGTAGAACTACATGAATAATGAAATCGAATTTCTTAAATAAACTCGTAAACTCTATACCTAAACAAGTGATTGAATAAATTAATAAACTCCATCTCCTTCAATTTAAACACAAGGTCGTCGCAATCACTATCAACGCTAGTCAATCCATCTCCGATTCCAAACAACATCCAATCAAGGAGGCTAAACCACATTCAACGATGTCTCAGAGAAATAATTGCTCGAGGAGCAAGTTCGCCGATCAACCCCATCCACGCGGCGTCGCAGTTTACGGTGAGTGAATGATCGATAGACTCGCCTAGATAACAGGACCCCAATTCCATGACCTACACATGAAGGGGACGTCGAAGCACGCTTTGAAAATGCATAAAAAATGGGAGACGCACTGTGGCAAAAAAAAAAGTGAAAAAATCACAACTTTGAACAGAAATTAAAGGTGTTTTCGAACTTCGATTGTGCTGCAACTTCACATGCCCACGAGAAAAATTGTCTAAATCCAATGGTGCGGCGAGTTGGTGCCGGAACCTGGCTCGGTGTCATGGCTTGAAACTTATGGATGTCGTGGTTTTTTGTTAGGTGAATGGAATGACAGAGGTCTGTTGAGGGGTATGAGTGTGTGTACTGGGGTTTCTTTTATTTGTAAAGGTAGTTTAGACAATTTAAGTTGTAATATTAATTAAATAGTGTATATATGACTAAATGGGGTTAAATAATTCTCACATGAATATTTGGGAATCCATGTCAATCTAAAGATAGAATACTGTAATTATCCCAAAATAATAAATATGCAAAAATTTCTAAATCTGTACTTATTTAATAAAGTTTGATATTTACAATATATATATATATATATATATATATATATATATTAAATAGAATTATTGTAGCAAAATAATGAGTAAAATAATATTGAATATAGAAGGTAAATTATAAATTTGAGATATCCTTAAAAAAGAAAAGAATAATAAAATATATATTTGTGATGAAACCATTCTAATAAAATTTGTCGTGAAAATCTAAATAAACAAGCTAAAACAATAAAATCAAATATAATTTCAAAGACACATTTATATACGTTTCACCACATGACAATATCCAATTTATGTTTAAATTTTAGAGCAAATTTGGACGATAGAGTCTAAAGGATTAAAGTGGAAATCAACTTTGCAATTTAATTACTTTTGACTGATTAACAATAAGCAACGTTAAGATTTTAGTCTTGAAAACGCGCGTGTATATATATATATATATATATATATATATATATATATTAAGTGGATTCAATGGATTAATTTATTAAAATGAGTTTGTAGGGCTAAATCTTAATCATTATTTTAAAAAGTGCAACAACATGCGTCTAAATAAGTAGTGAATTTTTATTTTTTTATTATTTAGTTTTTGGTAAAAATTTTAATTAGAATTCTTAAATGTACAAATTTGTTGGAAAAATGTTTTGGGTATTGTTACTTGGGTCGTAAAGAATAATATGGTATAATTTATTTTACAATATTTATATTTTCTGAGTAGATATTTCAACAGAGGGGAATTATTAATTGAGGAGAGAAATGAAATATAAATGATGTAATTTATATTAGTTAATAATATTAATATTCATTTAAATGTTAATTGGTGCTGATTTAAAAATCAGTGTTTTTTTTATCATGTTTTGTCCGATTTAATATCTTACTTTTATTCTACTAATATAAAAAATAAATAAGTTTAATTTAAAAAATCTATTTAAGTTGAGTTAATTTTTATTTATACTAAAAGTTGATATAATTTTATTTTTAGAATTTCAAATATTCTAATCTAAGAAAGCATGATTTATATAAAATTATTACAAAAGAAAAATAAATATAAAATATATAAACTAAAATTTCGATATCTAATCCTAAAATAATGTATTGAGAATAAAATAAAAAATATATATGCAAGACTATTACGCCAAAAAAGAAAAAAAAAGAGAGAAATTACAACAACAAAAAATAATAATAATAAATTTTACACCTATAAATATAAATATCAAATATATTCTAAATCTCATTATCTGATTCCAATATAATGCATTGATAAACATATTATTTATTTGCACAAAAAAGAATTAATGTCATACGCGAAAAAATATATAAAATAATAACAATAAAATAATATTACATATAGTACAAGTTAGATATATGACGTTTTTAATAGAATTATCAGTGGATTATATATTTTAAATTTTTATATCACATATTCACATGCGACACACTGGTGTTGTATGTTTTACATTTTTAAAAACTCAATTTTCTACGAATTTCCTTTCAAGTTAGGGTATTTTGCTATATTTTACAACTAATTTTGTGACTCTCGGATAAAACTAATTTAATATTCTTTATTGCGACAAACAATCTTACTAGAATTAGAACAAATAATGCTTCGATTTGTGTTTAAAAATTATTTATTCTGAATAATAATATTTGTGTAAATAAAAAAATATAACAATTTGTGTATACCATTTTCAATATTATTCGTTTAGTATTTTTAATGAGTGTTACTCTTTTCAAATCCCGCATAATATGGGGTATTAAACTAGTGTGTGTATATATATAATATTGTTTCAAAAATCAACAAGCACTATGTCACGGACTTAGTCTCTGACACTAACGATCTCGAGCTAGTAAAAATGTACCTCATAGAGAGCTCATTACAAAAAATCGCATACTGTAAACTCAAAAAGAAAATAAAAATAAAAATAAAATAAAAAAATAAAAAACTTATAACTTTATCTTTTTGACAAAAGTTAGCCAACCATCCTAATTATACCGCGTAGTAAAAATGAAAACTTTTGTAAATTCCCATGTTGTAAATTCTTGTTTGACACAAGTGCACTAAAATAGCTATTATTAACGCATATCACTGCAATAACGTGGTTCAATCTGTCTCTCTTTCTTTTATTTTATATATTTCCTTTGTCTCTCTTGTTTTCTGTTGTTCCATTTCTGGGTAAACGGGATTAGGACTTGCAATGGGCAATTGCAACGTGACTTATTTAAGCAACTGCTTTTTAGTATAACTCATTAGTCTTTCAAGATAATTAAGCAAATAAAGAAAAGACACAAAAACCCAAAAGGAAAATGTTGAATGCATCTCATCACACTGGTAAAAAGTAGTAGTACATATAGTTTTAGTTAGTCATGTCACATGATAAGAGGTATATTTAGGATATGTTGCATAATTTTAATTTTCATTATTTAATTAATTGTCGTCAATAATTATTTACCGCGCAATTCTCAGTCCAATTCGATGGACAACGTAAAATTACTCAGATAATTACATTACTAAAGAAACAGAAAAAATTTGAATAGTTTTATTGGCAATTAATGCAAGATTGGATTTTTTAGGAGGTTAAATCTGCTAATTATATAAAAAAAGAAATTTTAAATTAAAAAAAAAAAAAGTAATTTTGAACCCGATATGCATTTAAAGTGAAATAGATACATACATCTCAAGTTCCAACAAACATAAAATTAACCACTTGTATAACTAGTGAATTCTATACGTGGAGTGCACCAAACCCTAATAATGCGACAAATTAGAAAGAAGAGAAAAAATTATACACAATGTTAAGATTAATTAGAACTCTGGATTAAGATCAAGACGCAACCTTGAAAAATTGAACCTCTGTTTAAGAATAAGATATTAATCCGTAAATCACAAGGGTTTATTTATCCAATTAATTACTTTGCATGCAATAAATACTTTCTTTAAATTAAATTTAAAAAAAAAAAAAGAAAAAGAAAAAGGGTTCTGATTGTTGCCGTATTTGGAAATCTTGAGAGTGCAGAGCTGATAATAATCACTATCCCACAACTTCACGTTTGGTTTATATCTGGAAAATTAATATGTCGTTTTCTTTGGCCAGCTCGCTCTCTCTCTTTCTCTCTCACGCATAATACATACACACACGTATAAGCCAACCTATAATCTAAAGCTAGGCATACACAAAGAAAGAAAGGAGTATATGTATGTATGTATCTATAATAATGCTCATTGAAGAGAGGCAAGCTTAGTTCAGCTTTTGAAATATAATTAAGGGCTTGTTTGGGATTCGTGAAAGCTTTCAGGATATCAATTTCTACTCGCCGGAAAATAGCAATTTTTTCCGAAGAAGCCCAGGTTTGTGATGACGATCATCGTATTAATTAGGCCCCAAATTTATATATATATCAAATAAATGAACATAAAACAAAACATGGGATTAATTGTGTCATATTTTTCTTTATTATTATTATTTTTCTATCTTCATGCATTTGGGCACAGTTCCATATGCCTTTTTTTTTTTTTCTCCTCAGCTTATTTTGGAAAAATAGTGTGTGTGTATGTGTTGAAAGGATATAGATCTGGTTTTGCAAGTCATAAAGATTTTATTTTATTTTTTTTCTTCTGAATTTCTTTTACAGTACTATCTCCCAAGAAAAATGGGTCAAAGTGTTTCAAATCTTGATGATATATCTTTATTATTATTATTTATTTATTTATTTATTGTGTGTTGGATTTTCTTTTGGTTATTTCAAGATTTCTCAATGCTTAACACACTTGTGATCTCAAAATCTAGTTTTTATCATTTACTCTGTGTTTTTGTTTATGACTTTCTCAATAAACCCCTATTATCAAAGAATTCTTGTATTTTGCTTCTTTATTTTAATTTTCTTTTCTCTCTTATCTATTTTTTTTAAATCCAGATTTCTTATCAAAGACCCACGAAGAGCTTTTTTTTTTTCTTTTAAAAATTAATTACTCGATTTTATCTTTTGCAACATTCTTCATTCCACTGTCTTGTGTGTTTGAACATATGGTTTTCTTCTTTTTAATCCGATATTTTAAATTAAATCTAAAAAATTTCAAAAGGAGTCATAATGTTAGATTATCTCAAATTTTGTGTGTTGTATTTTCGTAATTTTACTTTTCCTAGATGAATGAATCTAGAGCTTTAATGTATATGATTAATAGTTAATTTAAAAATAAAAAAAGAATTTCGAACTGTTTCATTCTCTATATACAAAATTCTCTTCCTATGATGTATGTTAAAGATTTACCAATACTCATGATTTAAAGGCAAGATCTAGTAATAGTAAGTAACTGTTTGTTTGTCTCTGGGTTTTCTTTAGAACAAATTAAATTTCAACAATTTTATTATTTTGGGTTTCAAAATGAGTAGGGTTTCCAACATGGGAAGGGGGAAAATTGAGATCAAGAGGATTGAGAATAACACGAATCGACAGGTTACGTTCTGCAAGCGTCGAAATGGGCTACTTAAGAAAGCTTACGAGCTTTCGATCCTCTGCGATGCTGAAGTTGCGTTGATTGTTTTCTCGAGCCGTGGCCGTGTCTACGAGTATGCTAACAACAAGTAATATTTCTCATAACCCTTCAATTTCTTGAAACTGTGTCCTTAATTAATTTTTTATGAAATAAGCAATTCTCTCTACATTTTTGTTTTATTGAATGAAAGATTCAATTTTGAGATTAAATTGGTTAAGTGTAACTTATTTAATGGGATCATTGCAAAGATCATTAAAGTAGTATACTTTAGGGTTCATTAAATCCCTAGAGAGAGAAAAAATCTTGATTCATATACATCTCATCGTCTCATTTCTTTTTCAATATATGCTGATCAAGATTTAGATTTGGGTAGTTTTGATTATTTGTGAAACATAAGATTGATGCAAAAAGGACTGCTTATCTGAATATACATCGCTTGTCATACTACTAGAGTTCATGTACTAATTAATTAGTTATCTTATAATGTTTGTTACACTTAATGAAGTTGACTTATTTTCTGTCAAACCAAGTTAATTTTAAAATTAGGGATATCTGGAATAAATTAAATCCGCATTTTATTTTATCAAAATAAATTAATAAATTACTTCAAGATATTTAATAGAGCATTATTTATAAGTAAAACCCTCCAGCTGAAAATTATAACATGAAGTTGACCAGCTAGGAGTATTAGTTATTCCTTATTATCCCAAACATATCAGAGCATATGGTTCTTTAAAAAAATCAAAAAAATAAATAAATCATACATATGCCACTTTGCAGACACAATTATTTAAAACTGCACAGGAAATATAATCACACCTGATTCTTTCACAATTTTGTTGTTTTGAGACTTGCAGTTTAGTTCTCCAATGCTTTCCAATTCTAGCATTGTAAAGCTCTCAATCTTTTATTCATGTTTTGAGACARAAAGTCTATCCTGTAGAGTGTAAGTGTTCAAGAATCAAGATAAAGGTTTCAACATTAATTACTTTAGGGTATTTTGTCTTTCTACTTTCAGCAAGTAATAAGCTAGCATGMAAAAGGATWTAAAAACWCTATTTTTTATAACACACACACACAAAAAAAAAGGACAAACCTAGTTTACTAAAATATGTCTAGGGTTCTCTTTTTTTTCACCATAAGTATATTTGTTAAATTAAAAAAAAAGCATTGTGAACATTGTTCCAAGAAAATCAAGTTGCTTACATCATTTTTTTAAATAGAAAACCTAATATATGCCTCCTGGCTCCTAATTGGAATTATATATCTCTTGTTATAAATCYTCCTCTAGAATAGCCTAACAAAATATCTATTAATCTAGAATTCTCAACAATATTTTTCTCCAAAGTGTAGATATTTTATTAAGTTATCTCAATAAAACATGTTATTTATTCGGATAAAAACAATGGAATGCAAAGTGTGTGAAGAAAGCATGAAAATGCATTGGCTTTGCATGAGGGGAACAAAATGTCAGTTCATTCTTTAATGTCTTATCACCATATATAAGATTCCACTAAAAGAGTTAAAAATAATAAACAAAYAAATAAATAAATAATAGTTTCTTCCTTTTCCTATCCCAAATAGAAATGTCTAGTCCAGTTGTCTCTTCTGAARGAACATTCAGTGCTTTAAGATACAATCCCACTTATCTCATTGCAACTGTTCATTTCTTGAATTTAATTTCCAATTTCGGCTTTCAAGATTTCACCTATGTACTTAGTTTTCTCTCTCTCTCCATATACATATAAATGCATGCAATATGTATATTTCTCTGTGTTCCTACATTTAGTTTCCATTTCCGGCTTTCAAGATTCTTTCCAAGAAAATTCAATTRAGTCTCAGGAAAAATCCAAATACTAAATATGTTGTACTATAAGATCTATCAAGATTCTTTTCAATAAAAATTAAGTTCTCTCAAAAACCCATCATCTTTGATTGGATTCTTTCCTTTTGTCTTATCACCAACATTTTGTTTTGTCATAGGTTTTAATCAAATCATGTGACACCCTGGTCAAACTATGGTTTCATATGCCCTTTGATAAAGTTTGTGTCTTGGCCATTTGTCAACTCTCCATCTCTCTATTTAATTTCCCCTTAATTTGCTTTTATTCAAGGAAATAAGGATGAGAAATTTGTAAGATGATTATAGCTTTCTTACATGAATTCAATAAGGAGATCTTGTTCCATCAATTAAGATATAATTACACACATAATCTCACATTGAAGTTTTATTTTTTATATCAAAATTTGCATGTAATTTGTTTTTAAGCCCTTTCTCAAGTATACGTAAAGGGGTATGACTGTCATATTATGAAAAAAAAAAAGTCAAAAAAATGTATTTATCAAAAAGAGCTATATTAAAAAAAAAAATTGGGGTCAAATCTTGAGTATTGAGTCAAACACTTGTTCTAATTCTTGATTATATGCCTTGTGCCTTTGAGGTTAACGTGTATGTGTGTATAATATTTGTGGTATTATATTTTCTGAATACAGCATCAGATCAACTATAGATAGGTACAAGAAAGCGACTGCAGACAGTTCAAGTGTCTACACTACTCAAGAAATCAATGCTCAGGTAAGTTATAATCTGATTTGCTCGTACTATATGCCTTTTTTTTTTCTCAAAAATAAAATCATAGGAAACAGTTAATTTTTATTTATATTTTTTTTAACATTTTGTAATTTTTATGTTATGAATGCAGTTTTACCAACAAGAGTCCAAGAAGCTGCGTCAGCAAATACAGATGCTACAGAACTCCAACAGGTAATTACTTGTTTAAAAAATCTATTTATATAAAAAAAAAAAACTGCAATAAAAAAACTCCAAAATTAGACTTTAATTGAGCCAGATGATTTTTTTTAATTATTGTAATATAGAATTAGTGGATCATGAGATCCTTATATAAATTCGTACACGATCCACAGTTAATAAAATCAATAAACTTTGAACATTTCATTAAAACGAAGAGATATATATATCACTAATGATTGTTTATAAGCTTATTCCATAGGCACCTCATGGGTGAAGGATTGAGCTCTCTAAATGTCAAGGAGTTGAAGCAGCTCGAAAGTCGTCTCGAGAGGGGCATCACAAGAATCAGGGGCAAAAAGGTAATTAAACACAGGCCTTCTGAATTTCCATAACAAATCATTACTGAATCAGGGGCAAGAAGGTAAATATACGATTTTTCTGAACCCCCCTCTTTTCTTTTTCTTGAACAGCATGAAATGATACTTGCTGAGACAGAGAATTTGCAGAAGAGGGTAATTTTTCTCATACTAATTATTCTTTACTTTAGATTACTTTTTTTATTTCTAAAAAAATTTAGTATAGCACAAAAGTATTATTATTAATTTTTTTTTTTAACTTTAAATTCTTGGGCAACAAAAAATTTCATAATTACACTAGTAATTTTCGACATTTTGTCCTCAAATAGGAGATTCAGCTGGAGCAGGAAAATGCCTGTCTCAGATCTAAGGTAATCTTAATCCATAATTAACTTGAAATCAAGTGTTATTGTTTCTTAATAAATATAATGTACATAGAGTAAATTAATATCACATAATTAAGAAAGTAGCTGAATATTCAGATTCAAGACAACGAAAAGCTCCAGGAACTGAGCATGATGCCATCAGGACAGGACTTTGCGTTCCAGGCGTATTTTGCTCGCAATGTGCTCCAGCTTAATATGATGGAGACCGTCTCACCCTATCCCGTCCCTGACAAGAAGACTCTTCATCTCGGGTATATATATACACACACTCTTTTTTTAAAAAAAATTGAAAATTTGACAAGATTCGATATGAATCCAATATGACCTCTGTTTCTCTTCTTGATACAGGTAAAACCAGATTTTACCTGAGATTTCATGCAAAACCAGGGGTTGCCAAGTCAAGAATAACGTTGTTATTTATTATTATAATTTCGTGTTTGTTTCTAGTAATGTTTTAATAGGGGATTGTGGGCTGTTTAGGGACAATTAATCAACTGTTTCGTCGATTTGTGTTTGCTTCGCTACGCTTTTGTTGATCAAACATTATATTAGACAATTCCATTGATGCCCTCTTGCTCACATATTAACTAAGTTTACATGGAGCCCCGGAACGGTATATTTTGAGGTCTAGACCCGGCCCACGCTCAAGCCCATTAACCAATCAGGCCAAACTGGTTTTGACAGCTCTAATCCTAACAAGTAATTAAAGTTTCTTATTCTACTTTTTTCATGCATGCTATGTAAAAAAACCTTTTGTGACTATAGGTTGAGTATGCCATAAGTCGGGCTCGTCCATAGGGACTTTTGGGCCTCTGGTACGTAGTCAGCCAGGCCCAAACACAGGCTGGTTTTGTTGACAGCTCTAGTTCTAATGACCATTAAAACTTCTTAATCTTGTTTTTCATGCTATGTAAACTAACATCACGATTTTTTTTTTTTTGATTTTTTTTTAAAGAGACGATTTCCAAATTTACCTCATAGGAAAACCCATTATACGTCTCTCATAAACATAAACTAAAAACCACAGATCAACGAGTCACCATAAAAGGAAAGAGTTCGAAGCATAGCAATAATAATGGTTATTACGTTACATGATAGCACACCATTTCTTCTTCAGCGCCTCTGTCTCCGTCTTAGCTTTCTCCAAATTCTGTGTCAGCTCACGTATTTTTTCATCCGATTGCATTTGAGCATCTTTAGCCGCAGCTTCTAACTTGAGCCGAGCCACCTGCTCTTCAGCCAATTGCATTTCAAGCTTATGCGTGGTCTCTCTCAGCTTTGAATCGACCTACAAAATAACATGAATTTACAAAAACCAACCATTGGATAAGTATTAGCCTTTTATAAAAAAAAAAGAGAGAGAGAAGAAAAAATATGTAATAATAAATGCACTTTGTTGAGGCCTAAGAGGGTAAATTTTAATTAAAAAGATATACTTATAATGTTTAACCGAAATGACATAGATATCTGGGTTAGTTTATGCAAGTAATTAATGATCCCAAGAAAAACTTCAATATAGACAAAAATTAAACTGACCATGTAAGTAACCATCTTAAGCTGCTCCTTTAATTCAGATATGTCCTGTTTGGAGCATCCCACCAAGGTACTAACTTCAGCAGCTAGAAGATCTTTCTGTTTATTAAGAACAAAGTGTAAAATAAACTTTTCGCATCATCATTAACATTTCTAAAAGACAAAATGGTTCATTTGAGCAAAAAAAAAAAAAAACGCTCGCCTTCATTTGAGCAAATAGTTCATCCGTATACGGTTTTCCGCCATTGTTGTATACAACAACGTCTACGAGAGATAAAAGTTCATTCAGTTGTTTGGATTTCTTGCTTGCGTCATTTGTCCGGTTATCAAACAGAACGCATCTATTTCCGCACATTCTTAGAGTTTCCTGTTTCAGGATCAGAATATAATTAATGCCGAGACTTTACTTAAAAAAGTTTTTGTTTGTCTTTTTTTTTTTTTTTGGTAATTATTTATATTTCTTTCATAGGACTATTATTATATATACCTTCAACAGCTCGGGGCAACCACGAAGGTAATCACCAAGAGTTTTGTTTTCAAGATCATCACCGCCAGTAAATATTACAATCATATAATCACTAATTTTGTTGCCGAAGAATTTCGTCAAGCTCTCGATCACAGATACTTCTTCTTGTGAAAAACGAGTCCTCACCGAGAGGACCACAAGAACGGCATGAATACCATCCTTTGCCATACTAATGCACTTAACAATTTCATTTCCGATAAGTGCAAGTTCAGTAGAAGAATCAAACAACCCTGCACTTATATAAGTTTCCAATTATTTCATTCTAAAATGAAAATAAAAATAATTATAAAAAGATTAATCAGTATTTACCGGGGGTGTCGATCACATTTAGAGTGTGGCCATTTTCATGATGGGTACTATGTAGCTCACAAGTAATGGTAACACCACCCGAGCTAAGCTCTGACTTAAACGCTTTGGCTCCAAGTATACTATTGCCGGTTGAGCTTTTGCCGTTACCCGTTCGTCCAACTAAAATCACGGTACGGTTCTTCTCTTTCAAAGGAGGCGTAAACTCCCAATCACCACCACCGATTGCACTTCCTCCCATTTTCATTGGCTCAATTATCTGACAGATTAAACCAACATGTATATACATATATTATATACAGATAAATCATTAATTCCAAATACATGGTACTTATTTATAGCTTCATGTTAAATCTTTTAGATTATACATTATCAAAATAATATAATACGGACCTAACACTATAAAACAGCAATAATAATAAATAAATAAAAGTAAAGCATTAAAAATAATTAAGTAAAAACTCTTGGACCTTAATTAATTTCCACAAAAACAAATAATTGGACCATAAAATCACATGTAAATATAAAGAGAAAAAAATAATAGTTCAGAATATATAGTGCATGTGAAAATCGTAAAAACCCCAGAAAAAACACACATAAAATAAAACAACAGTAATAGTAGGATGTTCATTATCATACACTAAAAACCAAGAAAACAGAACGTAAATTGTTGTTGAATATGCGATCTAACCTTCTGAAGAGAACGAATGAGATGGACTAGCCCGGGCAAGGAGAAGTGAAGTTAAAAGGCCAAAAAATAATTTACTCTGTATACGTAACCAAATCTGTTTTTTTTTTTTTTTTTTTTTTTTCAAGAAGTAATAACTTAAGGGAGAAGACGAAGAGATCGATGCTAATAAAGGTCACTTTTCTTGAGGATATCAATCGATATTTGTCGGTGTAGTCTGATGAAGTAATTTTTATTGCTAAAAAAGTATTACGCTATTTTGTAAATATACTAAATTCACTTCAACATCAACTAGTTAAAGTTAAAGGGGAAAAAAACTAAAAAAAAAAAACATCAACACTCAGTTTTTTAATTTTAGGGTTAGAAATATGGATAGTATGAGAATTCAATTCACATTTTGTCTTTTTAAAAGGCTAAATTCATTTAGATGTATGAGAAAAATAGGTGACAAAGCAAAATTAGAAGATGCATAGATATGTCGACTGTGTGGCTCCGCCAGTGGCTTCAAACACACAGTACATTATAATAACTTTTTATATATATATATATATATATATATATATATATATATATATATATATATATCACCCCTATATATTAATGCAAAATCCTCCTAACTTATATGTCTGCTTAGTATGCTTCGTTTGACAAATAAAAAATTATGGTGCTTCATTTGCTTATGTGTCATCCGAGCCTAATATTTACTTAATTTAATAATTTTCTTTTTATTGTATCTTACCTAATTTAATTTCTTTTATTATATTTTTCCTTATTCAACACTTTCTTTTGATTCTCCTAAGTAAAAATAGAAATAAATCATATATAATTAGTAGATAAGATATAAATTAATTATTTTAATTAAAACAAAAACTACATATGAAACAGTTTTAATTAAAAAGACTTATTATGAAAATAATTAAATAAATTTTATTGATAATATAATTTAAATAATCTTATTTTTTGAGTTCCAAATATTCTATATAGGTAAAATATGAGTTATTTACAATAATCTAAGTATGTAACTAAATATTAGTAATGTATTCAATCTAAATATGAAAATATTAAATTATATACTAATAATTAATAAGCATTGATTAGACACCATTACAATGCGACACGGGTTCGGAGTATGATATACTTTAAATATGTCAAAGTATGTAACTAATAATTGTTAACAAATTTATTCTAAACATTAATATATAAAATGATTTAATAATATTAATAATAATTAATAAAATAGATAGACACGGGTTTAGAATGTGACGCCTTTTGAATTTTTTTAAGTATGTAACAAATATTTAATGAATTTAATTTAAAAATTAAATATAAAATTACTTAATATTTATAATAATTAATAAATAGATTAGACATGTATAAGGTACGAGTTCGGAATAATTATTTTAATTTTTCATTTTAGATTTAAAATTCAGTAATTATCCAAAATATTTTTTATATTTATCTTTTAATAAGTTCCGTATAATACACGAGTGTTAAACAAGTATATATATATATATATATATATATATATATATATTAATGCAAAATCCTCCAAATTTATGTGTTTACTTCGTATGTTTCGCTTGGATAATAAGAATTCTTGGTGTTCATTTGCTTATGTATCATCCGAGCCTAATATATACCTAATTTAATATTTTTTCTTTTACTATATCTTGCCTAATTTAATATTTTATATGTAATATATTTAGCCTAACTTAATAGTTTTCTTTTATTATATTTTGTCTAATTCAATAATTTTCTTTTATAAATAAGTCACATATAATTAGTAGAAAAAAATCTAAATTAGTTATTTTAATTAAAAGATAAATTACATATGAAATAATTTTAATTACAAAATAAAAATTTATATATGAAAATAATTAATAAATTGTGCGTGTCATTCCTGGTTTGGCCTAGAATTATCTTTCGCGGAATCACCAACGTCTGCTAATGCATAGGGTCACTACGAGCTGGATTCGTGAAATTCCTTAGATAGGGTGCTCCGTATTTATAATAAAAGTTGAAATAATTTAATTTCGAAGTTTTAAATATTCTGTATAGATAAATTTTGATATATTTGCAATAATTGGAGTATGTAACTAAATATTAGTCTTGAACACAATCTAAATATAAGAAATAAGATTATATAATAATAATAATAATAATAATAATAATAATTAATTAATATTTATTAGACAATGGCGCAATGCGAGAAGGCTTGAGAGTATGACACATTTTGAAATTTTCAAAATATGTAACTATAATTACTAACAAAATTAATTTAAACATATAATTATAAAATGAGTTAATAATAATTATTAATATAGATTAGAGAAGGGTTGAAAATGTGACATCTTTTGAATTTTTATAAGTATGCAAATATAATTATTAATGAATTTAATCCAAACATTAAAATATAATATTAATCAATAACTCTAATAATTAATAAATTGAACAGGGCACGAGTTGAGATACACATCCTTTCAATTTTTTTATTTTAAATTTAAAACTTTATAATTTTCACAAATATTTTTTATATTTAGTTTTTATAAATCTCGTGTAATATAAATCTAAGAATTTGGAAAAGTATCTTGCATAATCATAATTTCTCCTTTAACTAAGGGTATAAATGGTCAATTCAAGAATGATGTTCAAACTTTTTTCGATATATTTCTAATTTTGGATTGAATATAAAAGATTTCAAATTTGTTCGATTATTAACTGAATAGATATGGAACAAGTTTTGTCTTTTTAAAATCGAATCAAGTTCAAGTAGTTCAATATTTTAACACACATTTAATTTCAATTTTACTAAATAAGTTAAGCCTGGACCAAGCTTTGTATTTTTTCCGATGGAAAACTAAGTGCGGTCAAGTTTGCTTCATTTTTCAACCTACTTTCTAAATATTTTACATAGATCAAATAAATATTTAAAAATCGATCTAAAGTCGAGCATAGAGCAATTCGGTTCATTTTTCAACCTACTTTCTAACATCTAGTTGGCTTCATTTTCAAATAAATATATTATTTAAAACTCATACTTGTTCTTGATATAAACATATGATATTTATATAATATATCGTATAAAAAAATTAATACTGTACCACTAATATGAATTTGTGGCTTAGCCTCTCTGTTTATTTGTTTATAACTGTAATTTAATACTTCACTGTAGGAGCATCTTCGATACTAGTCTTTTGACATTAAATAATTTTTAACAGGGAAAATGAACTTTTTCGTCCTTCATATTGACCTACTTTGATATTTAGTCTTTAATTTTGGCATGTTTTCAATTTCATCCGTTTTGTTTTAAAAATTCTGCAATTTAGTTCGATTATCGCCGAAAAATTGGATCGCACCCAAATTTGCTGAGCTGGCGCCGGTTATTTGCTAATTTGGCTACAATTTTGGGTTTTCTTAGCCACGTGAAAATAAAAGAAATTGGATTATTTTTTATATGCCTTGTTGGCATGAAAAGAAAAAACCCAACCCTAAAGAAAAAATCCCCCGTTCCTTTCTTCTTTCTTCTTCAAAAACCAGAAATCGGCCGACCATGGGATCGACACTAAGGCGGCGGTGGAAACTCAATCGAAAATTAATCGGACCAGGGATGATTTGTAGGAATTTGTAGGAGCCAATTCTCATACAAATTGAGAATTTCGGCTGCCCTCCCCGCCGGGGATGTTGAGAAACCCATCAACAGCATTAGTGCTATCGCCACTCCCCAGGCCATGTGGATCCATATTCTGACCCGGACCCGGATCGCCGAAATGATCACCGCTCATATGCAAGCCCGACGGCCCATCTAGGAAATTACTGTACTGCCACTCGATGGAACCCAGCAGCGAGCTGAAACTCCCACCACCAGCAGCCCCTAGGAAATTCCCAAACTGTCCCTCGAAATGATCTTCCTTGAGAGGCATGTTATCAGTCACCTCGCCTTCATTGCTTTTGCTGTCGTTTGTCTTGTTATCGGACGTCGGCGGCGCCGAGGGACGGGGAGTCAGCGGAGGCGCTTGGCATTCTTCCTTGATCCGCCGCCAACGGGGATGTTTCTGAGCGTGACCCCTTTGGTCCAATACCTGGGGCTGTGGATGTTGTGCGCTTGGCACTTGAGGTGTTCTTGCTCTGTGTACTGTACCTGCGACTGTGGATGTTGTGCTTGTGCGTTGATCTGTAAATATAGTGATGGGTCTTGCATTTTTTCTGTGAAAATGGATGTTTTGATCAATCAAGAAAGGGGCTTTGTGGTTTGAGCTTTTGATTGTACGTATTTGGGAGTGAATGTGAAGGGGATTTTTTCTTTAGGGTTGGATTTTTTCTTTTCATGCCAACAAGTCAAATAAAAAATAATCCAATTTCTTTTATTTTCACGGGGCCAAAAAAACCCAAAATTGAAGCCAAATAAGCAAATAACCGGCGCCAACTCATCAAATTCGGGTGCGATCCAATTTTCCGGCGATAATCGGACTAAATTGCAGAATTTTTAAAATAAAATGGACGAGATTGAAAACAGGCCAAAAAAAGGGACTAAATGTCAAAGTAGGCCAACATGAAGGACGAAAAAGTTCATTTTCCCATTTTTAACACATATCAATTAATTAATAAAATGTCTATCCACGTAAGATGAATGTTAAAAAAATATATTTTGGTTTGAAAAATTATCTCCAATGCATAAAGTCAACAACAGTAATTTTGTGCACGTGGCATTTATTTTTTTAATAATAAAATAAAATAATATATAAAATATAGATAATTTTAACCAAAATAGATAAATTAAAAAACATCTAGAGACCACAACAACGCTCATGACAATATGCGTTGGAGGATAAATTATTTGTACTACTTTTAACTTGTTGACATTACTAACTTTTTATTAAGATAACAACAAGCATTTAAGATGCTCTAAAGACATTGTGGTTGTTTAAATTCACTATTCCACCACTATAATATTGATGTGTTTCTGGTGATTTCTAAGCTTTCTCATATTGTGTCTTTTACCATGTTCTTAACAATGTATTACATGATTTGTAAAACAAATGCAAACTTCATTGGAGTATTACTAATACTGTTGAAAGGTGTTAGTAAATACAAAAAAATAAAAAAATGGTGGAGTTTAAATAATTAACCAAAAGTTTGAGGGTGGTTTTATAATTTTCTAAATCCCAAACACATAAACTTAACTTCAAAGCAACAAATTAAGTCACATGACCTCAAATATAAAAAATAAAAATAAAAATAAACCAGAAAGAAATGCAAGCATACACATTCTATAAATGTTCATGAATATGTATGATGCTTAAATTATATTTATTGGTTATTACAGAATAGCACATTGATTGCCCTGTTGAGGCTGAGGTTGTTTTTTTTTTGGTTTTTCAGCTTACGCAATTCAGCATTGGATTTCCTTTGAGCATCTTGAGCCGCAACTTCTAACTTCAGTCGAGCAGCTAGCTCCTCCGCCAATTGATGTTCAAGCCATTGAATGCAATCTATAAGTTTCGACTCAACCTAACAAAAGAGCATTACACATTAAATCGAACCCTTTTCGTAAATTTCCCAAAACAAATATTTTTTTGTAATTATATTCGGAAAAAAAATTGTTGTCGAAAAAAATAAAACTACGCACCATTTCTGTTATTTTGTTGAGTTGCGCTTCATATGACTTATTAAACTGCTGCTTGAATTCAGATATGTCCTGTTTAAAAGCTGTCGTCTTCTGTTTGAGAACAAATTACATGCAAATATATACATCATCGATCGTGAAAATTTTTAAAAGACTACAACAGTAACCAACAACTAAAAAATAAAACTCGCTTCCATTTGAACAAATAGTTCGTTCGTATATGGTTTCCCGCGAACATCTACAAGAGACAAAAGATGCTTCAGTTGTCGAGATTTCTTACTTGCATCGTTTGTCCTGTTATCGAACAGAACACGTTTGTTTCCGTACATTTTGAGATTTTCATGTCACAATAATCAAAATAATTAGAAAGTAAACATATAATTCATGTTGACACAAATTAATATTGCCATCTAATTGTATCAAATAAATATTTTATTGGGTTAAAAAAAAAATACTTACATCCCAAAAAAATATGCCACGTTACTCTAATACAAATTAACCTTAAGAGTACTAATCAATTTATAGTTTTGCAACATATACAATAATTAGTATATACCACAAAAGGCTTAAGGCATTCACGGCCCAAGGAATTTTCTCAGACCCACAATAACATCTTCTTCACATGAAAAATGACATCTGGTTAACAGAACCACAAGAACAACATGTATTCCATCCTTCGCCATATTGATGCATTTCACGATTTCCTTTCCGATATGTTCCACGTTAGCAGAAAAATCAAATAATCCTGTAAATCAAAATTGTTCAAGGTAAGTACATATTTTCTGCCATAAGGAAAAAGAAAAAAAAAAACTAAGAACACTTAAACAAATACCGGGAGTGTCAATCACATTAAGGATTTTACCATTTTCTAACACAAGTCTATGTTGCTCACAAGTGCTTGTAACACCAGCTGAGCTAGACATTGACTTAAATGCCCTTCTACCTAATATACTGTTGCATGTCGAGCTTTTTCCATAATCATCCGACTAAAACAACAGTACGATCTTCATTTGAAGGATATGTATACTCCCATTTATCGTCATAGATTACACTCCTCCCATTCTTTGTAACTAAACATTATGGTATCTGTTGTAATTGTTTGTCAACATGTACACGAAAGTTTATCATTAGATTATGTCATAATTCAATCACATTAATTTGTTCGAGTACAATTTAAGTATGAATAATCAAGTTGTACTTTAGTCGTACTTTGTTGTACGTTTTATTTTAGACATAATTTATATCAACATAATTATACAATTATTAAATAAACTTTTAACCAATAAAAAATACAATACTTGTATTATAAATTTGAAAAAAAATATAAATCAGCTAAATAAATACAAAAAACTGTATTTAGATTATAAATATATATTAATTAAATTAAAACTAAAAAAGTCACAACAATCATATATATTATAAATAATATAAAATAATTCCTAAACTATTTTAAAATTAGATTAAAATATCATGAATTCTCCTAATCACTTAATAATAATAATAAACAAAAAATATTATAAAATAATATAATAAATCATAAAAGAATATGAAATATGTTAAATATATATAAGAAATGTATTTTATATTCAAATACTTATCAAATAATTAAAAAAAATTATGAAGATACTAATAATTTAAATAATATAAAATAAATCTTATTTCACAATAATTCTATAGAATAGATTAAAATAATTTAAATCATGAATAACCATTTGCTAAATTCTAAAGTAACAAAACACACTTAAAATGCTATAAATAATAAAATAATCAAAAAAAATATGAAATTAGTTAAATAAATATAACGTATATATGTTTTAATTATAAACGACTCTTAATAATTTCAAAAATAAAATACAATATAAATATAAATAATATAATAAATATGAAATTATTTTGAAGTCAAGTAAAAATATAAAAAAATTATCATTAATTTCTAAATATTTATTTTAAAGACATTGAAAGAATAAATTGGTAATAGTGATAAAATAAATTAAATAAATATATAAAATTTAATTTTAAATAGTCTTTTATCTATGGAAAGTTGATAATAAAACAATAACAAAGATCAAAAAGTTATAAATTAATATAAAATAAATCTTGAAATATTTTAAAACGTAAAGTAATATACTTAATTAATGTTATATTATAAAAAATCATCTCCAAAATCTTGAAAATAAAAATTTATATATAAATATTGTAAAAATATAAAAAATACTACAAAAATGAAAAAAAAAAGCCAAATAAATGAGGCATTGTATTAAAATTTTCATTGAGGGCCTTTGTATTCTATTTTACCAAAGTGTTTTTTAATCAGCCCGCTAATTGACTCGAGATAGCCACTGAGTAATTAACCACCAAGTCATCAAGTCAATTGATGAACTCGATAATAAATCCAAATTTATATATGATTTCAGTTTATACGAAAGTAATTATATAACCAAAAGTAATAAATCATTTATGTGTGGATTTATAACGTTAAATGCTTAAAGTCATAGTAATTAGTCACAAATTATTAATATACAAACGTTCATAAATAATTATTTAGTTAAGAATTTTAAAATAATGTATTGAATTCTTTATATTATGCGATTATATAATTATTTTTTTCTGCCCACATATAACTTTAATTTCAAATCTTAATCAAATAATTGTATAAAGTTATTTACCTGTCACTTATGTTCATAATATATTTTTTTTTAACTTTTTTACGAAAACGATAAAAAAAAAGTGTCATTGTCAAGTTTGTGACACGTTTAGGGTCATCCGAGTTTTACTCGAGTCACATATAGAAAATTGAAAATATGTCGCTATTAGGTTCTGGTCTGGTCAACAAATAATATTTATGGAAGAAAAGACAAGTTCTTGTCGCTGATTATATATATATATATATATATATATATATATATATATATATATATATATATATATATATAGGATTGGGTTCAAATGAGAACCCCGTCATTATATGTGAACCTAGGGACTAATCCTGGCCTTAGATCTAATATTGCACAGTGCAATTATATGTCCAGGTTCATTGTGCTTTTTACAC
>BMAC01000636.1:0-14314 GCA_014905375.1 Phtheirospermum japonicum | reverse complement strand
CGGTTTGGCCCTCGGAAAAAACCGAGTGAAAAATTTCCCTCGGAACACTGCTGTTTTTTTTGTAGTGTATATATATATATATATATATATACAAGTTTTGAGAATTATTTATTATTATATTACAACGTTTTATATTTGTATTTGAAGACTTACTATGGTGCCGTGAAGGCACCATTATTCACTAAATTCAAAACCACTAGATCAAAAAGTTGGTTATGAATAATGTTATATCAATGAATGTAAATGCAGAAGTGGGTTTGGAGCATGGTGCCTTAATGACACCATAGTCATTTTCTCTCTCTCTCTCTCTCTCTCTCTCTCTCTCTCTCTCTCTCTATATATATATATATATATATATATATATATATATATATATATATATATATATATATATGATTGGGTTCAAATGAGAACCCCGTCACTATATGTGAACCTAGAGACTAATCCTGGCCTTAGATCTAATATTGCACAGTGCAATTATATGTCCAAATTCATTGTGCTTTTTACACAGTACTGTAGTGCTAAAATCAGTCTAGTTTTTTTATTTAATTATATATATATATATATTACGTTTTAAAACATGCAATATGTATCTTAAATTGTAAATCTTGAGAATGTGATTAATTTGATATATATTTCATTCAAAACGAATAAAATTTGAAAAGGTTATGGTTTGTTGAAAATTTGAGTTTCATTTCAAAATTTTGAATTTGCAGTTTATAAACGAAACTTGCGATACTTTTTGTATACAATCGTAGTGTTGTTTTTTTTTAATCTATTGTGCTTTCTAAAGAACGATGTAGTGCTCTTTGTAAACGTTGATATATGTTCAAAATACCCTTTTTAATTAATTAATGTATTTTTTTACATTATTACCATGCTGACATGTCATGATCTCAACCATCAAGATTATCAAATCTAATGGTCAAGATGAGTCCCTAGGTTCACATATAATGACGGGTTTTCATTGAACCCAACCATATATATATATATATATATATATAATCTGAAGGTCTATGGTTTTGATAATAAGTCACAGTTTTACGATATTGTTATTCAATGTTTAACAACACTGGTTAACAACATTAGGGATGACAATGGGTAATGGACCCAATGAGTACCCGCAAAAATTACCCATTGAATGGGTATGAGTACGGGTATGGGTAATTACCCACAATATTTATTGGGTACGGGCATGGGTATGGGTACCTTAGTACCCACCCCGTCCCATACCCATGTATATAATATAAGTAATTATATATATATATGGGTGGGTTCAAATGGGAACCATGTATTATATGCGAACCATTGAACTAGTACTTTTATTATACAATTACAGTGCTTTATTGATATTTAGTTATATACACCAGCAGTGTTTTTATTATACAATCCTAATACTTTTAATCAAATAAAATACATAAAAAATCTGATCCATCCATTTAATTAGATTTAAGGCCCATAATAGATACTAAGTTCACATATAAGGACATGGTTCTCATTTGAACCTAATCAAATATATATATATAAAAGAAAAACTCTCATTTTTGTCAATGTATAACGAATATTTTTTATAAAACTATTTATTATGAATAACAACTATCTATAAAAGGAATTAAATAGAATAATTTCAACCATCTATCAAAGAAATAGAACGAACCGATCTTGTAGAATTCCCAAAAAATATTATATATATATAATTTAAAGTATAAATGCTTGTAATTTATTCAAAATTCGAATTCTAAAAATAAGGTAAAATAAATTTTGTAACCTTTTCAATTTGTATTATCAATTTTTATTTGACAAGAAGTAATTAGTATATGGCATCAATATTTGTTTGATAAGGTGGAAAGTGTCGGAGGTTCACGTTTAAAATTTCATGATTTAGTGGTGTGGTGTTGAATTATATTTAAAGTTTTTTTTAAAATGATTCATAATATTGCTATGTTTGTGTTTTTTTATATAACGTCAATTATTATTAGTTTATATTTTATTGAATTGTGATTTAGGTTTTGATGAATATTTTTTTAATTCTAATTTTTGCATATTGTTAACATGCGGGTAATGGGTATGGGTATGGGTACTAAATTACCCATAGGGTATGGAGATGAGCATAAAATTTGCTACCCACACGGGTATGGGATGGGGACGGGTATTTTTTTAAAACGTGGGTATGGGGATGGGTATTTTAGTACCCTACCCATTGCCATCCCTAAACAACATCGACCAGAGTAAAATAAATATATGCAGCGGAATTAAAATACGAGAACACGATTGAACAAATTCAGTTCACAAGTAAATACTTGTGAACTTGGGTGTACAAACCCGTAAACTATATTACTTTCTTATTCACGTTCAATACACAAATATGAAGTAATATATGAAAACTAAATATCAATAAACTTGATACTAAATACTTGTTGGCGGAATGGAAAGTTTTTCTCCGTTGGTCACGCAACTTCGAAGAGCTTGTTAATCTCGATCAATGGCTCCAAGTAGTTTTTCGTGTTCTTGCCCTTGTTCGTGCGTCTTGCGTCGTGCGTCTTGTGTCGTTCTCCTTGCTGAAAATCCCGTGCGTAAAATCATATTTTCAAGATTTAGGAATCCTTGTCTTAAATAGACAAACATAAATTTCTAAACTTGGTAAATTCCTAAAACACACTCTAAACACACTCTAGGAAAACTAATAAAGTCTTAAACATAAATTAGGAAACACAATATATTCCAATCTAATTTCCTATCATATTTTGTGCCCAAGAAAGGCAAATAACAAAATAGAAATTATTGTCAAGAATTAATTCCTCAACAATATATATATATATATATATATATATATATATATATATATATATATATATATATATATATAGATAGATAGATAGATATAAATATTTATTTTGGAACTTCAACAACGTAGTAGGATCAGGATCGTCTTCTCCGACAATTGTAGATCGCTTGGACTGACCAAGTTTGAAATGCAGAGAACAAAAAATCATCGGAGCATATATGGTTTTGATCATAAAGTTCTAAGAAATGGAAACTGATTTCATCTCGGGGAAGGGAAATTGACAAGAGTATGAACCTTTTTCTCGTATTAAATTTCCTTCAAACGTCTGAAGTTTGAACTTTCTGGCGTTTTGAGCATCGGAGTATTGAATATTTGGTTATTTGAATCTTACTCTTCAAATGTGCTAGAGTATAGTGTGGCAGAGGCGGATGTACTAGGGGGCCTCTGGGTGGCACAGGCCCCAATTGATTTATTTTTACTTATAATCTATATATATATAGTTATCAATTAAAAAATAATTTATAGTGTAAATTAAAAAAGAAAATTGTATTAATTTCTACATTAACTAATTTTGTTGTTTAAAATTTTAAGCAATAATATTTAATTTTTTAGAATAAATGATTTATTTTTTTTGGTTATATTTACGGAGATTTGAGTTTAGAAATTGATGATTCTTGTTTATCATTAAATTCCGTAAATTTCAGATTTATTATTTATACAAATTGTTGGGAATACTTTATTGATTTGAGCATTTGGTCACTTGATTTTTAAGTAAATAAATAACTACTGTTATTGATATTTAATTTACTTAAATTGCAGTCATTTGGTCTTAAAAATCATAATAGTATTATGGTTTGTTTAATTAGCCTTCTTTAATTTGTATTTTTCTTAGAGGTATAATTTCTTTTGAAGTTAGTGTTACTTCTCCCGTGATGATGACGAGTGTAGAAAGAGTATTCCAAAATGACGTATGTAAAATAAAATTGTACAGTAGCAGGAGAGATCAAACATAATTATTTTAGTTACATATATAGAGAAAGAGTTGTTTTTTTATTATTAGCATGATACAATTGTAAGTCGATTTCAAAATATGATAATTCAACGAGAATAACAGTATTATGTTTTTCTTAAACTTTTATTAAATTTTATAATTGTTTTTAATGTGATAGTATTTTGAGTATAATTTTAATAAATAAAATTATTATTGTGTCAGTGCCCCATCAAAAAAAATTATGTATCCGCCTCTGTAGTGTCAGTTTGAATTCAATTAAGTTCAGGCTATTTTCATCAATTTTTAGATTGTCTGAAGCTATTTTCCCAAAGCATGAAATTTCGTTCTTGTTTGTTTGCAAATAGTATGATATTTCAATCTGTTTGAGTTGTAATTTCATACTACATATCACGATTTGGTTACATTCAAACTGAAAAAAGTTTATTTCCTGCTTGTGTAGATTTGTCTACTTACAAAACTATTTATGTACTTTGTGGTTATGAATGAGAAGCATTTCTCTTAAACAGTTCTTTTATTGTTTTTTTTTTTAAATGTGTTTTGAGATTAATTTGTGCACTATGTTAGTTTTCGTCAAATAAAAATGTTCTTATAGCTAATGTGCACTTGATATGGTGCATAAGTTTGTCCAGTGTTCTATAAATTGTTAGGCGGTTGCTAGCGCCTAGGGCGCTTAGGCGGGATATAGACTGGGCCTAAAATTTGAGAATAAATACCCTAATTTATAACATTACATCCAATCATTTAATAGTTCAACATAATACCTGTTACACAATAAAATTAATGACAATTCAAAAGTAAAAGTAATTATCACAAGTTATAATTCACAAGTTTAGAAATATTGTTCAATTCAAAGTTCAAAACTACATAAATCCATAAATTCATTAGTCAAATAACAATACCATAGCATACATTACAAAATCAAAATAATCAAAAAATAGGCCCAAAAACGACGTTGTTTTAGGCCAGAAAAAAAAACACTAGTCTGGCGCCTAGGCGCCTAGGGCGCCCGTCGATTTATTTGGCCGATTTTCGAAAATCGTAGGCGAATTGGTGGCGTATAGGACGATTTTGAGAATAAAGTTCATCGTAAAGTCATTGTTTAAGTTGAACCAGCTAGAATGGAATTACATGGTTGAATCGTTTATATTTTGCACTTTGCACCTGTTTACTATGCAATAACCTTTATAAGAATGAAGTGTACGATGTAAACTTAGACTTACTAAATTCATGATGATTATTAGAAAAAATTTCATAAATCCAATACAATTTCGATGTTTTAATTTGACACGAGCAAATTAATAATAATAATAATAATAATAATAATAATATAAAAAAAGACTAGCAAATTGTAGTTGTGCAGGGAAAATAATTATACTCCCTCCGATTTTATCTGTCGTAATTTAGAAATTTTCATTTCACTTTTAATTATTTTAAACAGAAAGATATTTCGGTCATTTGATATTTATAATTATAACACCAATCATCTTCTTAATCTTTTAAAATGATTAATTTCAACGGATAGAATGTGATGGATAAGGTATTTTGTTTTGGATGGCACATAGAGCAATTTTGTTTTGCAAGCATGTTGTCTTTAGAAAAGAGTTGACTTACGGATGGCAATGGTCGGGGATACTTAGAGGACCTAGACCCGTCCTGTCCACTCCTCGGGTCGGGTCACCATGGGTCACAAGTCGGGTCGGGTCAACCCGTTGTAATAATTCTTTGTTGATTTTTTTAATATATAATAATCATATATATAACTAAAGAATTAAATCTTAGAATAAAAGTTCATTAAAAATAATAATAAATTAAAAAAGTATTAGTATTATATATTTATAAGTTTTTTTTCTTTTATTTTGTTTTATTAATATATATTATTCATAAAAAATATCATTGTAAATATATATATGTTAAATATAAAAGTAATAGTAAAAAAATCTAAATAATTATATGTAATAAGTATTTAAAAAATATATTAAATATATTAAAAAATAAAAATTAATGGACGAATCGGCACGGGGCGATGAAAATACCCTGACCCGCCCCAGGACGGGGCGCCACAAACGGCACGGGTCGGGTCAAGACATAATTACCATCCCTAAGTTGACTACAGGTATAATTATCTCCTGGAAAAGAAGCGAAAAAAAAAACAAAACAGCTAATAAAACTAAATTACAGTTATTTCCTTAGAGCGGCTATAAATCCAATCCAATCCAATCCAAACCAACAATTGTAGTTTCTACTATTTAAAAAAAAAAAAAAAAAATTGTGATGTGAACATGAAAGAAAATATAGAAAATTCGAAAGGCTGATTCAGAGAGGCTTTCATAATTCATAAAACATTTATTAAAAATAGAGAGAGGATTGAGAAAGTTTCAGATTTCCTATTACATTTTCCTATACCACTATTCGGATTAATAAAAACTTCTCACTCGTTAAATATAATCCACAACACATATTTATGTAATATATAGATGTACGTCACTCATCCAACAAAGTGAAATACGAACTAGAATACGAATGTGGAACTGGATACGTGGACAATTGAGCGATTTACCCAACCCAACTAATTAAGCTAATAAATACTGCGTAAGAGAGCTATGGCCCGGCCCGGAACTTGATTTCCCTATCCCAAAAAAGCATCATTGTCTAAACCAACTTCTTCTTTCTCCTCATTCGCATCCTTCTGCACCTTTTCAAGAAAGCTTAGCATGCTCTCCAAAGTTTTTTCATCTGCGCAATAAGTCAATTAAATTCGATTTGGCCCAACAATCTAAATGTTGAAAAAGATATATATAAATAATTTTGAAGTGAGAAAGTTAAGTTTAGATCACATTACCAAATCTTGGTATTGTGTGGCCCTTAGGATGGCGAATCACCACCGGATCTACAAAAGAATCCAAGAGCTCTGTGCCGTGTGTCTTCAAGAAATCTTGGTCCCCTGTTTTATGAGGTGATTTGTAAAATCACAAAAACTAAGAAACTAAAGCCGTAAAAAAAATTCACTTTTTTTTTTTTATGTACTAAATTCAAACTTGGGTAGTCTGATCTTATGCATAACAAAAGTATATTTATTTACATAACTCAATACTGTAGAGCTGGCGAAATGACCGGGCCGGGACAACGCAAAAACCAGGGCATGTCGATTTTTCGGGCGGTAGAAAATAGCAAGAAAACTGCTGATCCAGCCCGTCAGGCCAGTGGTCCAGGCCAAAAAAGCTCAAATGTTTTTGGTTCTGGGAAACTTAAGCCCAGCCAAAACCGGGCCGGGCCAGATATTGCCAGCTCTTCGTCAACAGAGTAATTCTTCTATTTATCATACTTCATCAACAGGGCAAGTGATAACTTATTGTTTCTTATACCTAAGGCTAAAGCTGGTCCCTTTTGACTATAAATCCAAATCAATGCTTGGTTTTAAGAAAATTGAAAACTACTCGTCCTTATGTAGGAGTAGGATTAAATGGACGGTGGCTAATAAATAAATAAATAAATTGTCATTTTACCAAACATCATTGGAAAATCATCCAAGGCTATATATTTAAAGTGCAAATCAAGTTGGTGATGAAATTACCTAAGAAGTGAACAGATGGGCATTGAATTGGCGATGAAAAAGCCTTCTCAGCCACCGATGGATTTCGGAATTTTGCACCACTGATTATTATCACAACTTTTATCTTGGGAACTTTAGTAAGAGCCACACCCTGCAACATATTTTATTTTATTTATTACAAAAAAACCGCAGTAAATGTCGAATAGAAATTTAAAAGGAAGCATAACTTACATTGGCTTGTAACCCTGGCAAAGCAGCAGATAAAATTGATCCCTAAAATGTCGAATATCGAATGCGAATTAGTGTTTGCAAACTCTTACGAAAAAAATAAAAAGAAAAAGCGATTTTCATTTTCTAACCGAATAGGGGATTTTTTTTAAACTCAAAATTTCCAGCTAGAAGCTGAGAATCACTTTTTTTGTTGGAGTTTGCAGTATTTCCTTAATGTGTAAGAGCACAACCTTAAAAGTGAAATAATTAATTATACTCACTTAAACTACAACTGGAAACAAATACACTAAAACCTCTAGAATTAATTTAAAAAACAAATACCTGTGAAAATCCAAGTAGCCCATCAAAAGGCCCATTCTTAATCATGCAATTTTCTATATAGGCAAGGCACTCGTCAAAATTCTGATATTCCGTAAATTCCTGAGACATCCAAGAAAAATAACAAAAAAAAAAATAAAAAAATCAATTTCGAGGTTAAAATAAATAAATTAAAATAAATAAGAAGCGGACCTTGTTGAACTGAAACCACTCATAATAAGGAGGATCGAAAATCCCCTCAACTTCAGATTTGCCCTGGCATGGAAAAGGGGCGTCCACAAAAACAAGATCCAATTTCTCTAAAACAGATTCCGGCCATTTTCCGGTGACTTGCTTCTTAATAATTTCGCCGCTGGTTCGAAAACCATGGAGGCACAATAACCTCAGTTTCCTTTCGCCGTTGTTGCTTTCTCTTCCTTCACTGCCCATTTGTACTGTCAAAATAAATTAGTCGGCTTTTTGACTTTTTCCTAATTTTTTTTTTTTAGCTCCGCTGGTTGTGGTTTGTGGAGATGAATTGCTTCGCGTGTTCAGAACCAGTTTATTTTGGGCTATATATAGTGAAAGGTATTTCGATCGTTGACCAAACCAAAATTAAAAATAAAAATAAAAAGGATGAAAAAAAATTAAAACGCTGCTGTTTGGTGAATAGAATATTCTTGAGTTGAGAACTTGAGGGATTTTTGAAAGACGCACGTGAGTCACGTGACAAGTGAGAACACATTTTATTTAAATCGACGTCATATTTTCTCAAAGTTCAAAATAATTTTCGATTCTTTAATAACTCGTTCAAATTAATTTGATTTTATTTTTCAACGGCCAAAATCTCAAAATTCATCCCGTTTATTGTTCATTGAAACAATTGTTTTTACATGTTTATGTGATATTATATTAAAATATATAATTAAAACAACTTAGATAATGTTAATATTAATTTTGTCAAAAACTACTAATTCATATTACACTCGAAAAATGTAATTTTGTCGTCTACATTTTAAGTACATTTCTCATCTACGTGCATTATATAATCTTTTGATTAGTGTTTGAAATTCACATTTGCTCAAAAACAATAAGAATATATGAAATTTTACAAAATGAGTAAATAATAATATCTTTCCAAACATATATAAATAATACAAATATTATATTTGAATTTTAATATATAAAATTAGACATAATATATTTATAATAAATGTAAAATTACGTTCTAAACAACTCATCACACACATCTGATTTTTTTCGTGCCTAACAAATTAAGGCTAGTCAAAACAACCCATGCATGATGTACACACTCCAAGTGATTTCTTTTACTAATATTATTGAATTCAAAATCATAAGAAAACAAAAAAAAGAGAAAAATAATGAATCCATATTCTGACAAGCCTTAATAAAATTAGTTCAAGTGCAAAAACTACGATAAGTTCAGTCTAAGTAAAAAAAAGAAAAAGTTATTATTCAATATGATGTCCATGTGACAGGTATTTAGACTTTTAAAAGAGAAGTGATTATTTATTTATTTAGAGTTGGATTTATTTATTTATTATTAATTAAACCAAATCTGAGATTTTGTAATTGGTCCATAAATTAAATTCAGAGTTTGGTCAAAATATGAAAGCGAATTACCAAACTCAGGTTTGGCCATAAACTCAGCAGCTTGCATTAAATTCATGTCTCCAATACGCACTATTTTATACCCTCTATTAGTTAAAACCCGAGCTATACTTACATATACAAATAATGAAATATTTTCCTTTCACGAATAGATTCTAAACTTATTAAAAAATACGCCTATTTTCTCTCAATACATTTAATACACAAATAATATATTCTTATAAGATTAAAGCATTCAAAATATGAAAAAAAAAAAATACAAACCACATATAAGAAAAAAGTAGTAAGTATATTATAAGAATAGAAATAACAACAGTTTAACTATAAGTTGGAATTTATATCTCATTGGGATTTTAATAATTAATACGTATTCTCACATTTAAGTAAACTTTACTTATAAATCTTAAATAGATAATAATATTATATAAATTAATAAAACTAAAAATACGCATGTGAAAATTTTATCGTGTCACATGAAATATGCTATTTTTTTGTTAATTTTTTTAAAATGATAGATTTTGAGAAAATTATATATAATATTGTAATTATTTACAAAAATACTTGAGAACTGATGGTATTATGACACTTATAGAATAATTTTTAAATATATATATTTACTAAAATAAAAATAATATGTACAAATATTTAACTAAAATAAACTGTATTTTCACCCTCGTATGAATATGATTAGTCTTTATTCGTAATATGTTCATACTTTCATAAGTTCATATAATAATAATTTCCATATATATTTGACTGTAATTTTAATCATAACTTTTAAAAAATAAAATAAAATATATTCGTACGTTAAAACATCAAATTATATCCGTCCCGTATTTAGCTGTACCTTATCTAGCATCTTATTATATTTTTAAAAGAACATATAAAAGTAATAAAGAAAAAACAACATAAAAAGATGGTATGTATGCAAAATGACTAGTTAGTTCTAAAATTAGTTAGGCGACGAACCACCGCCCAACCCAACGTTTAGGCGAAGTCTAGAATTTAAATGTGAATATTATATTTTATTTAAATATTTAAATATTAATATTGAACAAAAAATCAAGACATAATTATATGACAATAAAATTAGAATCATAGTGAATAATATACACTACAAAAAAATATGAAATTTTCGAGGGATTTTCCAAAGGAAATAAATTCCCTCGAAAATTTTCGAGGGAAAACCGAGGGATATAAAAATCCCTCAAAAATCAGGGCGCTAAATGTTCCTGCCATATTTATCGAACGAAAAACCAAGGGATGACCGACGGATGGATTTCCGAGGGAATTCGTCCCTCGGAAAACCGAGGGATTCTTAATTCCCTCGGTTTCATTTATTATTTTTTTAAGAAAATTAATTATATTTCCGAGGGAATACAATTTCCCTCGAAATTATTCCGAGGGATCGAAGTTTCCCTCGGAATAATCCCGAGGGAAATTGTATTCCCTCGGAAATGTAATTAATTTTTTTTTAATTTAAAAATAATTAAAATCGTAAAAAATAGAAAAAAATAATACAAAATAGGATTTATTTCAAAACTGCTTCTCCACTAATCAACTCAACGTAAGTTTGTATGCTTTCATTTTCGGTTCAATATTATTGCAACTATATAGGGTTAAATTATTATTATTAGTCATGTGAAAATCACAAATTGCCAAAAAAATAAAAAACAGAATAGCATATTTTGTATATAAATAAATAAATCTTATTTTAGCCTCTTAAATTATTAAAGATCGATTATGCTTATAATGGAATTATAAAACCGAAAAAATCCGAAAAAATAGTAAAAAATAGAAACAAAACTCGAGAAATTACGACCGGGGTGGGGAGGGGTGCGCCTCGGCGACCCGGAAATAAACCCTATTTTTTTCCTAGTTTTTTCTATTTTTTTCTTATTTTTTTTGATTTTTTTATTTTTTAAAAAAACCGAGGGACTTCAAATTCCCTCGGAATTCCGAGGGATTTTTTCAAAATTCCTCGGAATTCCGAGGGATTTTGAATTCCCTCGAAATGTCAAAAAATAAAAAAAATCGATAAAATTAGAAAAAATAGAAAATTCGTAAAAATGAAACCGATCCTATCATCTTAGGCACGTGGGGTGGTTTTGACCCAAATTCGATCGTAAAATACCAACGAGCACGTGCGTGCCCTCACGTGTCGTGAGGTTCGACCAACAATAAGATACGATTGATCGATGAACTCCTTCGGTTGGAAACGTGAAGCGAGATAGCGTCGTGATTTTTGATATTGGAGGAGGTGTGCGTCTCGTCGTTGTGGAACCACGGGGGTCGGACGTCGATCGTCTAGTGCGCGTTTTCTATTTTTTTTCGATTTTATATGAATAATGGAAAAAATAGAAAAATAATAAAAATAGTAAAAAATAGAAACAAAACTCGAGAAATTACGACGGGGGTGGGGAGGGGTGCGCCTCGGCGACCCGGAAATAAACCCTATTTTTTTCCTAGTTTTTTCTATTTTTTCTTATTTTTTTGATTTTTTTATTTTTTAAAAAAACCGAGGGACTTCAAATTCCCTCGGAATTCCGAGGGATTTTTTCAAAATTCCCTCGGAATTCCGAGGGATTTTGAATTCCCTCGGAAATGTCAAAAAATAAAAAAAATCGATAAAATAAGAAAAAATAGAAAATTCGTAAAAATAAAACCGATCCTATCATCTTAGGCACGTGGGGTGGTTTTGACCCCAAATTCGATCGTAAAATACCAACGAGCACGTGCGTGCCCTCACGTGTCGTGGGGTTCGACCAACAATAAGATACGATTGATCGATGAACTCCTTCGGTTGGAAACGTGAAGCGAGATAGCGTCGTGATTTTTGATATTGGAAGGAGGTGTGCGTCTCGTCGTTGTGGAACCACGGGGGTCGGACGTCGATCGTCTAGTGCGCGTTTTCTATTTTTTTTCGATTTTATATGAATAATGGAAAAAATAGAAAAAATAATAAAAATAGTAAAAAATAGAAACAAAACTCGAGAAATTACGACCGGGGTGGGGAGGGGTGCGCCTCGGCGACCCGGAAATAAACCCTATTTTTTTCCTAGTTTTTTCTATTTTTTTCTTATTTTTTTTGATTTTTTTATTTTTTAAAAAAACCGAGGGACTTCAAATTCCTCGGAATTCCGAGGGATTTTTTCAAAATTCCCTCGGAATTCCGAGGGATTTTGAATTCCCTCGTAAATGTCAAAAAAAAAAAAAAATCGAAAAAAATAGAAAAAAATAGAAAATTCGTAAAAATGAAACCGATCCTATCATCTTAGGCACGTGGGGTGGTTTTGACCCCAAATTCGATCGTAAAATACCAACGAGCACGTGCGTGCCCTCACGTGTCGTGGGGTTCGACCAACAATAAGATACGATTGATCGATGAACTCCTTCGGTTGGAAACGTGAAGCGAGATAGCGTCGTGATTTTTGATATTGGAGGAGGTGTGCGTCTCGTCGTTGTGGAACCACGGGGGTCGGACGTCGATCGTCTAGTGCGCGTTTTCTATTTTTTTTGATTTTATATGAATAATGGAAAAAATAGAAAAATATAAAAATAGTAAAAAATAGAAAAAATAGTAAAACGTAGAAAAAAAAACACTCGAGAAATTACGACCGGGGTGGGGAGGGGTGCGCCTCGGCGACCCGGAAATAAACCCTATTTTTTCCCTAGTTTTTTCTATTTTTTTTCTTATTTTTTTTGATTTTTTTATTTTTTAAAAAAACCGAGGGACTTCAAATTCCCTCGGAATTCCGAGGGATTTTGAATTCCCTCGTAAATGTCAAAAAATAAAAAAAAATCGAAAAAATTAGAAAAAATAGAAAATTCGTAAAAATGAAACCGATCCTATCATCTTAGGCACGTGGGGTGGTTTTGACCCAAATTCGATCGTAAAATACCAACGAGCACGTGCGTGCCCTCACGTGTCGTGGGGTTCGACCAACAATAAGATACGATTGATCGATGAAACTCCTTCGGTTGGAAACGTGAAGCGAGATAGCGTCGTGATTTTTGATATTGGAGGAGGTGTGCGTCTCGTCGTTGTGGAACCACGGGGGTCGGACGTCGATCGTCTAGTGCGCGTTTTCTATTTTTTTTCGATTTTATATGAATAATGGAAAAAATAGAAAAAATAATAAAAATAGTAAAAAATAGAAACAAAACTCGAGAAATTACGACCGGGGTGGGGAGGGGTGCGCCTCGGCGACCCGGAAATAAACCCTATTTTTTCCCTAGTTTTTTCTATTTTTTTCTTATTTTTTTTGATTTTTTTATTTTTTAAAAAAAACCGAGGGAATGAAAATTCCCTCGGAATTCCGAGGGATTTTTTCAAAATTCCCTCGGAATTCCGAGGGATTTTGAATTCCCTCGGAAATGTCAAAAAATAAAAAAAATCGAAAAAAATAAGAAAAAAATAGAAAATTCGTAAAAATGAAACCGATCCTATCATCTTAGGCACGTGGGGTGGTTTTGACCCCAAATTCGATCGTAAAATACCAACGAGCACGTGCGTGCCCTCACGTGTCGTGGGGTTCGACCAACAATAAGATACGATTGATCGATGAACTCCTTCGGTTGGAAACGTGAAGCGAGATAGCGTCGTGATTTTTGATATTGGAGGAGGTGTGCGTCTCGTCGTTGTGGAACCACGGGGGTCGGACGTCGATCGTCTAGTGCGCGTTTTCTATTTTTTTTCGATTTTATATGAATAATGGAAAAAATAGAAAAAATAATAAAAATAGTAAAAAATAGAAACAAAACTCGAGAAATTACGACCGGGGTGGGGAGGGGTGCGCCTCGGCGA
>BMAC01000635.1:684914-698246 GCA_014905375.1 Phtheirospermum japonicum | reverse complement strand
AGAGCAACGACAAAGCCCTGGAAGAAACAACACAAAGAAGATTATAATTAAGATGAAATGGGTTCACAATATAACACTCTTTTCCCATTAATGATGTTTAAAGAGTCTAAATTGTTTCATCGTATTAAGTGATAATAAAAAGTGAAAGATGAACATAGATCGAATGGAGTGAGAAATCTTACGACAATAGCGGCCCAACCAATATGTCCGGTTTCTTGCTTCTGAGGGCTGCATTTTTCACTACCGGGCTCACTGAAATTCAAATGAGACACAAATGTAAGTTGATTTTTAAAAATATGTAAAATTATTAAAGTTCTATTCATCATACCTTCCTATAGCAGTCCAACACAGGAAAACAATGTACGACGCCATAATCCCTGAAGACAGCAAACCTCTGTTCACCTTACAAAATCTCTAAAGCATCGGTTGAACCTTACAAATTAATATCACTAGACACTATATATATAATATAAAAGCACTTAAGAATTATCTTCAGAGCATGACTCAATCCCAAAAATATACTATACATTATGACACTCATAATAAAGCACTACAACAAATCATAATCATCTGACCCAGAAGCTTGACAAGTCCCAAACATGTATTATATATAATTAGATCATACACACTTCGTACTACTTACAAATTTTGAAAGCACTTACTATTTAGTTTGAAAGCATAACACAATCCAAACATATGATATGCAGTATTACACTATAGAAAAAGCAGTATAAAGATTCCAATGCACTTAACAATTTCAACAAAGCATTAGGAAATTTGGTTATATATAATTAGATCATATACACTTCGCACTACTTACAAATTATGAAAGCACTTACTATTTAGTTTGAAAGCATAACACCATCCAAACATATGATATGCAGTATTACACTACATAAAAAGCACTATAAAGATTCCTATGCACTAATCAATTTCAACAAAAGCATTAGGAAATTTGGTTCATGTTTTATATTTATCCAAAAAAAGATACAATACCCACTACATACATATCATGAGAGGGCTTACATGTTGTATTAAAAAGATAACTCTAATCAAGTATTATAATATGCAGCATTATAATCTGAAAAAAGCACTTCACAATTTAGAAGCAGTTACAACTTATTTCAAAAGTATCATGAAATTCCAAACAATTATTATATATAGAAGAAGATATACACTGCCCACTATATACATATTATGAAAGCACTAAGATATTACCACATAAAGCATGACACAATTCCAAAAAATGTTTTGTGCATCATTCATCATTAAAAAAAACACTAGAGAGAATAAAGCATACCAAGTATGTGTAAAGCATTAACATAATACCACAAAAAGCATGCCCTTAATTCCAAAAGTGTATTATGCATCAATGTATCATATGAAAAGGGACTATAAAGAATCAAACGTGCCAAGTGTACTGTTAAAAAAACACTTTTTTGTTTAAAAAATATTGTCTTGAAAAGGACATCACAAACTTCCAAGTCCAGCATATTTTTAAAAGCGCACGGAAATAAGAAAATATAAAATAGAACTAATCTAAAGTCTACAAAGCAATCCCCTGTTTTTTTGTATGGCTCATTGCCCGACATGTTGGGTTAAGTTGAAATCAACAAGGATTCGCAGGAATTATCTTTACCCCAAAGCAGGTCCGGCAAACCCTATTTTTTGGGACCACCCATTAAAAAATTATAATCGACAGACGGACCACCAAAATTGCAGATACAGACGACTTCGGGGTGCTTGAAAACAACTAGAAAAATCACTTATCGAGTTGTAATCCAACTAATTTTCAACTTTCAAGGCTACAATTCAGATTCATATATTTTTCGTTTCAAAATATACCTGCACCGCCGGCCTGCGGCGTACGCCGGTTAGCTCTTGAAGACGACCCGTCGTTTCCCATGAAAATTGTCAGCGTCCGAGACCAAACCCTCGCTTTCAAAAAAATTCGTGATTTTTGTCTGAAATGTCCGCAATGAAATTTTAAGGCTTCCACACAACCCGATGTAACTATTTTTGCATGAATATTTTGATTAGGGGAACAGTGATATCATCTTACCCTTTTCATCTTCCAGTAATCACGCGTGGGATAATAGGCGGGATTGCAATAGTTTTTTGATTTGGACTAATTTGACCTCTGAATTCGGTTGACTGGTCTATGAAATCTCGTTTTCCATATTGGGTCACAAAAATAAAGTGCCAGATATCCGTTGGATTGAAAAAATCAGCGACCTGGATGGGTCCCCAAGTTCGCATATATTGACAGGGTTTCATTTGAACCCAACCATATATATATATATATATATATATATATATATATAAGATGAAATTTATATAATGAGTTCATTATTATCTTGGTGAGATATTGCGCGGAGAGTTCATTATTGTCAATTAATATTGATTAAAGAATGAAGATGCCATAAAATATTTACTACTTTTACCCCATACCTTTGTTAATTCACACTTTAAATTATTTTAAATAAAAGAATATTATCATCATTTGTTACATATTATTATAAGACCAATCAATTTTCTTAATCTACGTGAAATGGTCAATTGCAATAGATAGAATGAGACGAGAAGAGTATTATTATGAACATTTAATACCTATAATTATAAATAGGCAAACACTTGTGTTAGGCCAGATTGACGGGTTATAACCCGTTAAGCCATCTGACCCAATATTAAAATGTATTAGTTTTTATACAGTGATTTATTGGTTTTTGTACTGTAATGTATTAGTTTTTAATAAATCTCTGACACGTACTATCATTTATTGATTTTTGTACTGTAATACTTTTGTATTATGATGTATTGGTTTTTTATTATAATGTATTTGTTTTTGCATTATAATGTATTGATATGGAATTTTAGTCTAACGGATGATCCATTAGTACGGCCTAAAAAGAATGTTGCCCTTCTAAATATAATGACAGACATTAGGTATAAATGCTTTATATCCACCAAGTACATGATCCATATAGACTTGTACATATAAACATTAATGAACACGAAGTTTGGGCCCTTTATTACAACTCATTCAAAGAAGTTTGATATGGATCATTTCCTATCAATGCTTTAGATCAAACTCAAATTAATTCTCTGTAATCTCTTAAAAAATTAAATTATTTATACACTTAGCTAGTTTTGCTTTCTCTTTAATTTGTGCTTTAGTAAAGCTGGAAAAGCACTTTACTATAATTTAATGACATTGTGCTCTGTATTAGTACCTAATAAAATCACATACTTCCCCACTTGTATCTACAAACAGGCTCTCCTTTGCTACTCGTATTTGTCGAGAATCAAATCAAATCAGAATGGATTTGATTATGCATATGCTTAAGATGGCAGAATATTTGAATTTACCTGAATAATGAATTAATAAGATTTTCCAATCAAAAGATAACATTCGTTAATCGTTGTTTATTTATATAACCTATTTTTTCTATGACAACAATTCATTGAGTCTAAGACAATAGCTTTGTAAATCGGTGTCTATGAGCAAAACAACATTCTTGAACTGTTTCCTATTTATATAAGTTATTTTGTATAAATGAATAGTTTTGTGGGTCTAATAAGATAACAGTGTTGTGAACCATAGTATATGAGTTAAATATTTTTCAAGACAGCAATGTTTTTGGTCAAAGTACAACATAATTTACAAGGTAGTTTCTAAAGGAATCATCTAATGAAAAACATGTTTATATTTATAGTTTTCAAATGTCAAACGTTAGATCTTAATCTTATCTGATTATGACAAAAAGGCTAACTCTCACTGGACTCGTATTCACAACTTCTGGTGAAAAAATAAAATATTCATTTTTTCCATTTAAAAAAAATCATCCGATAATCCTAGCCCTCTGACATCAGATATTATCAAAGCTAAAAAGTCTACATTATCAGCTTATGTAAGTTCAACCACATGCAGGCGAATGCAGGCGAACGACACTGATGAACTTCTCGATCTTCAAACAGCATCTCTTCCATATCCCAATGCTTAAAACTATTAGTCTCAAGCTGAAGACACGGAATATTAATTAATCTCACAAATATACTTTCGGGACCTCATAAATTTGGGTACATGGCAAATATTCTTTTTTTGGTTGTAATATTTTTTTGAAGGCCTCCTAATTTTTTTTGGGTATTTTTTTAACCCATTTGAGTGATTTATAAAGAATAAAGGAAAGATTAATTCAAGTTTATGTCATTACGGAGAGCTTCCTCACCGCTTTCATCGATATTTTCGTTGACATCCTCGGTTTCCTATTGTCATTCACACCGAAGATAAACGCGTTTGGTCTACCTCTCCTTCAAGGGATATTTTCGGCCAAAATTGTGTACGAACACCTCTGTCAGAAGTTTCTTAAGGTTCGGTGGGGAAGTTGGATTTGGTCTTTTCATATTCCGGTCGGCGCTCTATCACTGTTTGGAAGACGATCTTTAATCGGCTAGGTATTTTCGACATGATCCGCAGGCGAGGTTCATAAGAATTAATCTAAATATCAATTAAAGAGTCTAGAGTACTTATGATTATTTAATAAAAGCAGTAAATCTCCAACTATTCCGGAGAAAGGTAAGCGATCTCGATCGAAGAATAATTCACAAACGAAGGAATGGAGTTTTGGAACTTGCGAACTTGGATCTTCTATCTCGATCTTGTATCTGCATAACGGAGGATGGAATTGGGCTCTCTCTGCGTCTCGAGATCTTAAGAATGTGTAAAGCGTGACCCTTGATGAATTATAAAAGGTATATATAGGTTTCCAAAACTTAGAGCAAAAGATTCCTTATTTTTCACGATTCTGCCCCGTTAGCTTAACGGTAGGGGCTACCGCTAACGCTACCGTTAACCTGTTGCTGAAACTTTTATCTAGTTCCCTAATGGTAAGGGCTACCGTTAAGTCAACCATTAACACCTCTCTGAATTCTCCTAATGGTAGAGCTAACGGTAAGACCACCGTTAAGCCTACAGTTAATTCCTCTCTGAATGTCTCCGTCGCCACATAGCGATTAGGCTAATGGAACGGGCTACCGTTAATGCCACCGCTAAAAAACTCTGGGAGCTCTCTGTCTCCCTTCAACGGTTGACCTAGACCCCAATATTATGAGCTTATATGGTAATAAGTGTCAAATATAACCTATCAAACATTCGTGTAGATGGAGTATCAAGATGTCCCATGACAGGTGGCCAACATAAAGATGGGTCCAACCCATGAGCATCTCAATGCTTGGTAGAGATCACAACTTTCTAACACAAGTTATCAAGTGCGGTAGCATCGTCATGTCTTCTACCTTTGATGGAAGACATGGAGCGATATGTCCAACATAACTTGTCTATTTTATTTGATATAGAATTAATTAAAGTTAAATTCTTTTAAGTTTCAAAAACTTGGGGTTTACTTTGCAAGACCTCATCAACCTAAATTAATAGGTGGATTTATTTAATAAATATTACATAAATTTGACTTGCATCATATGCAAAAAGCGGTGGGATGATCATGGCCAGCTTATAAGACCTATTTGAATCATAAATGGGTCTATAAATCAATCTAAGGTATAAAATAAATAGAACTACTTCTATTACAAATAATATAATAGGAGGCTCATAGAACCCCAAAACTCAAAGATAAAACCATATTATCACATTGATCACAAGCTCATGATCATTTCTAAATAAATCATGCTAATATTTATCACATAAATTTAAAGCATATAAATTTTCCAATTTTGAGTATTGATTTAATTCTAGGATAATATATATATATATATATATATATATATATATATATATATATATATATATATTATATATATATATATATATATATATAAATATATATATACATATATACATATTAAAACTAATAATTCTCAAAATTAACTTTTTAATTTTGAAAATATTAATGAAAAAATATAATTGTTATTATTCATTTATCTATTTACTTATTTCATTCCATAAGAGGAAAGAGAAAAAAAAAAAAAAAAGTCAACTTCAAGCATTCCAATCCGCACCAAGTGCAATAACTTTTCCTTTTCTTTCTGCAAACTGTTTTTTTTTTTAAGGATAATTCCCATATAGTATATAGATCACTCTAAATTCCCATATAATAATTTTTAATCCCATTTAAGTCTAAAATATCATATCTAATCAAAAATAATATATAGGTTATCTAAAATACCCATAGACACAAAATAACCCTAATATATATATATGTATGTGCCCATACACATCACCTGCCTCTACGCCTCTCTTCTTCCCAATCTGAAAATTATCAAGTCAAACAATTGTCAAAGAGTTGACTGTCAATATGAATTTTTCATTGGCTCATATTATTCGGGTATAAAATATTTATATTGGACTGCAAGCCCAATAAGAAAAATAGATTTTCCGAAATTTATTAGTGAGAGACATTTAATAATATAAACCTTATATTAAAATGAAAACAATTTTCCAATAATTCACTCATTTTTATACTTCGTTTATTTTTGTAGATAACTCTACTAAAATGGCTAAGAATCCAATTGTATCCATACTTGATCAAAACAAACTATAATTGGCCCAACTTTTGTTGATTGGTTGAGAAACGTTAAGATTGTCCTTAGCTCTAAGAACAATATGTAAGCTCGATGCTACATGCTGGCATCGATGTCAAATGAGTTTCACATGCTGGATGAGGGAAAAAGACAAGAAAGATATCAGATATCTACGGAGCACGCTAGATCAGGTATTGTACATTTAGAGATGTACATCAGACATCCAATGATCCAAGAATAGTCTTTCTGAGCAACAGGATCACCTCTATTCTTACTTAAGTGAACACCGAGTTCCATTGGTGTCTTTACTGGAAGACTGTCGTAGGCATTGGATTTCTTGATCTCTTTCTCAATGTAATGAGATTGTGAAAAGACAATTCCATCTGGAGTTCTTATGATTCTTATGCCAAGAATTGTGTTAGCAACTCCCAGATCCTTCGTATCAAAATTCCTTTTTAGCATGAGTTTCGTCTCGTTAATCACTTGTAGGTTCTTACCCATGATTAACATATCATCTATGTAAAAACATACTATAACAAATCTGTCATTAGTATTCTTAATGTAGACACACTTGTCTCACTCATTTATCTTGAAACCATTTAACATCATCACTTCGTCAAACTTCAAGTGTCATTGTAAAGGTGCTTGTTTCAAGCCATATAAAGACTTAACCAATTTGCACACCTTTCTTTCTTGTCTAGGTTTTAAAAAACCTTTAGGTTGTTCCATATAAATTTCCTCTTCTAAATAGCCATTTAGAAAATCGGTTATTACTTCCATTTAATGAATCTCAAGATTGTGCAAAGCAACAATTGCAAGAAGCACCCGAATAGAGGTAATTCTCGTAACATGAGAGTATGTAACAAAGAAATCATGTCCCTCCTTCTGGATATGCACGTGCTTGTTGGTATTTTTCGATTAAAATCGGGTCAAAACCACCCCACGTGCCTAAGATGATAGGATCGGTTTCGTTTTTACGATTTTTCTATTTTTTTCTATTTTTTATGATTTTTTTTTATTTTTTAAAATTTTCTGGGGAAACCCTAATCTCTCGGAATCATTCCGAGGGATTGTGGATTCCCTCGAAATTTTAATTAATATTTTAAAAAATAAAAAAAATAAAACCGAGGGATTTCTATTTCCCTCGATTCCCTCGGTTTTTCGAGTGCATTTTTTCCTCGGAAACTATTCCCTCAGTCATTCTTCGGTTTATCCTTCAGTAATTATGGCGGCAAATATTGGCACCCGTATTTCCTAGGGAAATTCCGAGGGAATTTTGTTCCCTCGGAAAAAACCAAAAAATTTTACAGTCCCTCGGATTTTTCCTCGTAAATTTTCGAGGAAAGACAATTCCCCAGGTTTTTCCCTCGAAAAACTGCTGTTTTTTTTTTATTATTGATTTTTTTATCAATTGGTTTGTTGATTGTTTCTTCAGTCCTATATATGAATGACTTGACATTAGGTATTTGGTAAGTTTGCATTTCACTATGTTTGCTGAATCTCTGATAGTTTGCATCTTAGACTGTTTATCCGTTTCCAGTTGCCGGCATTGTTGAATGCAAACCTGTCAATCATTTTTTTAAGACAAATACATAAACCCGCCTAGCTGGTTAAATTGCCCAAAATTTTAGTTTTTTTTTTTAATTTTTATTTTTTTCAAATTTTCTTAGGATTTATTAGTTTTCTAATTTTCTCTATGAGGATTCTAACTTTTTTTCTTTTTTGTTAACACACATGCACCAAACACTTTATTATGTACATTTTTTTAAATATTTATCGTTCATTAAAATATAAATTTTAATCCCAAACTCGTCACTATGAACAATTTTTTATTATTAGTTTTAATAATCTACTAATTCTAGTTAACCGAATTAATGATACGTTTATCAAAAAAATTATAATTCTGGGTATTTTAAGAGTCACCAGCTTTTTGAAGGCCTCCTAATTTTTTTTTGGGTATTTTTTTAACCCATTTGAGTGATTTATAAAGAATAAAGGAAAGATTAATTAAAGTTTATGTCATTACGGAGAGCTTCCTCATCGCTTTCATCGATATTGCCGTTGACATCCTCGGTTTCCTATTGTCATTCACACCGAAGATAAACGCGTTTGGTCTACCTCTCCTTCAGGGGATATTTCAGCCAAACTTGCGTACGACCACCTCCGTCAGAAGTTTCTTAAGGTTCAGTGGGGAAGTTGGATTTGGTCTTTTCATATTCCGGCTCGGCGCTCTATCACTGTTTGGAAAACGATTTTTAACCGGCTAGGTATTTTCGACATGATCCGTAGGCGAGGTTCATAAGAATTAATCTAAATATCAATTAAAGAGTCTAGAGTACTTAGATTATTTATTAAAAGCAGTAAATCTCTAACTATTCCGGAGAAAGGTAAGCGATCTCGATCGAAGAATAATTCACAAACGAAGGAATGGAGTTTTGGAACTTGCGAACTTGGATCTTCTATCTCGATCTTGTATCTACATAACGGAGGATGGAATTGGGCTCTCTCTGCGTCTCGAAATCTTAAAAATGTGTAAAGCGTGACCCTTGATGAATTATAGAAGGTATATATAGGTTTCCAAAACTTGGAGCAAAAGTTTTCTTATTTTTCACGATTCTGCCCCGTTAGCGGTAGCTTAGCGGTAGGGGCTACCGCTAACGCTACTGTTAACCTGTTGCTGAAACTTTTATCTAGTTCCCTAACGGAAAGGGTTACCGTTAAGTCAACCATTAACACCTCTCTGAAGCCTCCTAATGGTAGAGCTAATGGTAAGACCACCGTTAAGCCTACCGTTAACTCCTCTCTGAATGTCTCCGTCGCCACTTAGCGATTAGGCTAACGGAACGGGCTACCATTAATGCCACCGCTAACAAACTCTGGGAGCTCTCTGTCTCCCTTCAGCGGTTGACCTAGCTGTAAGAGGACCGCTAAGTCGGTAAATTTGCTACTTTTTCGCCGAATCGGTCATTTTCGTCTCTCGGTTCTTGCGACAGTTTGCAAGCTTCATCTATTCAGTGCTGAGCTCCTTCAGCTACTTAGCTGTATGGGGAGAAACATAGAATATCACTCAGTTGCATCAGTCATGATCAAAACACGGTAAAATACGTTGGAGATACAAAAATACGAAAATATGCTCAATCTATCCAACATATACCAAAATTAATAGCAAATCTAACTAAAACACTTCCTAAATATATACAAGAATTACGACAAGTTCATGCGAATCAAAGGGTAAAATCGAAGTTTCTAAAATTTTCAACTAAATCCAAAACTCTATCCAATTCTCGAAATCATACCCTTTAACTTCTAAACCATTTCATTTTTACCCGCAAACTTTCTATCACCATCTACCACCTCTGTATTCACTCCCCCCACCAGCAATAAACCTCCCCGACTATCACCATCCTCCAGCCACCACCTCAAAAACAAACAAAGCGCACGCACTAACCACATCATATACACATCACATCGTACTCGTATACATACACACAAACTTTCATACACAAAAACATAGTCGAAACTCAACTTCGAAGTCAGAAAAACGTTCATGAATAGAGCTTTCAAATAGTACAATTTTCGATAGTTGAACAGTTGAAACAGGCAGCAGCTCTTGACCTCGTTACAACTGGAGGAGGATTATAGTGGGACTTGAGTGGTACCGACTTCACTATTTTTTTTCCATATGTATAAAATAACATTAAGTGCCATATCAATTTAAAAGTGAGGCATGTATACTACCCAAAGAGAGTAAGCCCAGCTCAAATAAATTACAAAGTAAAAAAGTTGAGAAATTAAAAACATATATAAACAATCCAATTTGCACCCGAACGTTATCAAAAAAAAAAAAAAAGATTGTCGAAGAAAAAGAATGACGGAAAATAGCTTAGCTCCAACGTCGATAATTAATCAAATAAAAAACCATAAGATAATTCTTCCATTTAAATATTAAAACTCCTAATCTTGATTTGAGCATTTGTTGTATTTTCGCATTTAATACTATAAATTCTCAAACTCGTTTTTCTTCTTAAAAGTATAGCGAAATAATATTCTGGCATCAACTTTATCAAATGACACATACAAAATTTAAATAGTTGTTCTAGTACGTGAAACAAAAAATCCATGAATAATTAAGATAGAAAGGGTTCAACAAAAAAAAAAAAAAAAAAAGAGAACAAGGGGAAAAAAACATTAACGAGGTAGCAATAAATCCCTAAAAATATACAAACCATAAGAAATTTTATTTTATATAAGAAAAAAAAATCAAATCTTGGCCGCCGCCGCCGCCGCCGCCGCCGCCGCCTCTTGCTCGTCCTCGAGACGTTCGAGTTCATCGTCAGCTGCCCAGTCGTTCCAAGGGAATTCCCGCCTCCACTCCGCCTTCTCCTCCGGAGTTGGATCCGCATCCGGCCCGAAGATCGCTCTCCTCCCCCACTTTCCTGATTTAGTCTTAATTATATTAGCCATCTTCGTCGCCAAAAGACTTGTTAAACCTTCTATTTTTAGGTTGTGGGCGCCTATAATGAGTTTCTTAAGGAAATTAAAATCCTTCCCGGACGCAAAGTCACGGTCGAAGTTAGCCTTCTCTTCCTCCGACAAGCCCTCGTCGGCGTGTGTCTCCAGATAGGCGATGATCATCGCAGCGGTACTGCTGTGAACAACGTTGGAAAGATTGATGACGCCATCTGCCACGTCAGCAGACATGTTCTTGAGTGTCTCGGATAAGGCGGCGCCGGGCTCGGAGATCGCGAATTCTTCGCATATTCTTATTCTCAAGGTTTTCTTCTCCGCTGCCGGACTTGCCATTAAAGGGGTTTTGAGAGACTTGGAGAAAGGAACAGTGGAATTAAATTGGAGAGATATCTATGTATATCTCTTGTATTATATACGTGTGTGTCTGTCTCTAATTTGGTCAAAGAACCGTGTTTGATTAGGTAACAATTAGCATAAATAAGGTGAAATAATGTTACCTGTGATGAATAAATTGATTTGATTGAGAATTGTGTTTTTATCCCAAGTTATTTTTTCATAATATAAGTAGGATTTTTTTTTTTCAATTTATAGGTATTTGTTGTACTTGTTTTTAGAGAGGTATTCTTATTTACTAATAAAATATTTGATGTCTTACTATCAGTGTTACCATTGTCGTCGCAGTATAAGATTTTTAATCTTTTACAACTTTTCACCCGAGAGATGGCAACACAGAGCTGGCCATGACTAAAAACAGGTCTTGGTAAGCAAAAACCAACATTGGATAGAATTTGACCTTAACTCTTGTTTATAGTCATTGCAAAACAGACAATAAGTGGAAAATGTCTCCCCTGAAATTTAAACGGGACTCTGCTATCCGATGGACTCAATGCCATACGTGGAATATAGACCGTCATTCTAATATTAGTTAATGAAAGAATCTTTACTTCAATAATGCGTTCTCCAAGTTGGGTAACGACCAATCTTGTACCATTGCATAATCCCGAAACTTGATTCATGTTTCGAATCAACATAACCGGAACTTTAATCTTCAATTTCAAAACATGATTAGGAATCCTTGATGAGCACTTTAGTGTGTTTAGAAAGTCGATCGAGTACACTTGTTGTTCTGCTTCTCCATTCACATATGTATTGCAAATGGTGTCAGAACTAAGATATACTATTTCATCCCTTGGAAGAATAGACACCACGTACTCATTAACTAACATATACTCTTTCATCCCCTGGAATAAATAAATCAATATATTTCCAATAAATAAGTGTATAAGTTAGAGGTGGATACAATTTATAATTACCATTAGACACTCCATATTGGAAAGATATCAAAAATAAATAATGGAAATATTGGAATGAGGGAAATATAATATGTGAAATCATGGAAAAGTTATTCTTTAAATTAAATTATTTTATACATCAGATTTGGTTGAAAACAAACAATAATCTTTTAAATCATATTCTTGAAGCATTCCGAAATAAACAATTATACTAATAAACATATAAAGATATAGGAAAAACTAATCGCACCAAACTGTCTAAATCAGAGCATGTTAACCAAAATCTCTTATATATTGATTGCATGTTGGGGCTGAATGTTGATATCAATTTGATACAGAAAYCAGTATAACCAAGAAGCCACACAACAACAACAAAAAAAAAAAGAAAAAAAAAAGGCATTAATAAGACAAATTAGTTTTAATAAATAATTATAATGAATGATTACTTGTAATTTTAAAAGTGGAATAATTTTGTAGACATGATAGTTGAAGTGAAATATAAATTTATATAGAGAGACATACAGTATGTAATGATGAAAGATATATATACATGTAAATATACGTTGATTAATTATGGATAATTCCTATATTTTTAAATTTATAATGGTTGTTCCTCTCATTATATGTACTTATTTATAGATTAACAGTCATTTTAGAATATTTGGCAAATTGATAATCACTACCAAGAATTCGACTTTTAATTACTACGTTAATTAAAAAATTCATTAGGTTGATTAGACATTATAATCAGTTTTAATATATTATCTAAAATTGTATAAGTTTTTCACTTTATATAAAATATCTAGATATCAATCAAGATATTCAATTAATCTTTCAACTATATAAATTGGTTTTCCTTGAAATACAAATAAATAATACTTATTCAATAACCAATTACATCAATTAGTCATCGWAATTCATTGAAGTGTTAAAAGGTCAAGCATRCATAATTTGGGATAAAYATCCATAATCATGATTCCTTGAAAMCTTTTTTTTTWARKWAAAAAAWWWTWWWAWWAWWARKYMAMCYTTT
>BMAC01000635.1:651370-671993 GCA_014905375.1 Phtheirospermum japonicum | reverse complement strand
CGTTTCACCGGAAAGCTTGTTCTTCACTTCTTGAACATCGAACCTCGTCTATTACGCGTTAAACTTTTCCGGTTACTTAGCTGTAAGGTGAAAAACAACGAAATATCACCTACTTGCATCAATTTCGATCAAAATGCGGTAAAATAAGGTGGAATTATAAAAACACGAGATTAAGCTTAAATCGTCCAACTTATACCAAAAACAAATATAAAAACGAACTAAAAAGCTAATAAAAATAAGGACAAATCTACTCTAATCATAATTGTCAAGCAAACAAAAGATAAATCTAGGCATTCCATGATATGCACAAGGCTGTAATCGTGCCTCAAGTCAAAGGATTAATCATATACTATTGCAATATGGAAATTTTTATTCAACAAACAAATCTTCTAACTAAGAATTTCCATCGGTTCATGTTCAATGAACTTGTTCTCCAACAAGCACCCACATATATGAACTCGCGTCACAACGCTGATGTTAATGGAATGCAACATCATCGACTTACAAGCATGCATCATATGCGCAAGTCTTACCGGACTATTCATTCAATGTCCTATCTCGAAAAACTCATTGACTTGTAAAATGTTTAAGACCAAAACCTAAAAGACATAGTCCATGATTGTCATCGTATGCGCAACCATATATAATAACTTAAATTGATTTTAGAACTTTATAATATGTGTAATTATAATAAAAGCGATAACAATAATATAAAAATTGCCTTTATTAATATAATTATAATTGAAATCGGACACAATACACTAACAGTTGGCGTATATAGCGATTAGGGGACAGTTCGTGGAGCCATGGCTCGTTTGTACAGAGAGGGCTTGAGGGCCTTTGAAGCTGCAGTTCCGAACTCGCAAACTTGACCGGAAAAGAGGATGCATTATAAGATGGGGCGACGGCATCACACGACCTCGAGATTGAGCGCGAGTTGATCGTTTGTAAGTTTTCTTTTTTCCTTTTTTGAGATTTGTTTTGTTTGTAGGTCGTGATGTGATTTTGTGGTTCCATTAGAATGTTAATCAGGGAGTTTCTTTTTTCTTTAATAATGGGCATTATATACATTACTCCCTCCGTCCCAAAATGATGATCCTGCTGTTGGTTTCACACACATTAAAAAAATGAGTAGTTTATATAGTTAAGTTATTAATTTAGTTAGTATTTTCCAATTATACCCTTATTGAATTTATTAATATCAATTAATATTTATAAAAAAACAGTGTTGGAATTAGTATATTTGTTATTGGAATAGTAATATTTTGCATTGTAATCATTAATTCTCAACTTACGAGGTAGAAAACTAGTATTTCAAGAATATTAATTAAGGGTATATGTGGAAATGAAATGTTAATGATATGTTAATATGGTAACTGAACTATCTTTGTGGGACGAACGAAAATAAAATACTGGAATATCTTTATGGGACGGAGGGAGTATAATTTATTAATTAAGGGTTTAAATGTTGAATAAAATACTGGACTATTTTTATGGGACGGAGGGAGTATAATTTATTAATTAAGGGTTTAAATTTTGGATCTTAGTAATTTCAAAGAAAATGTTGGATAGTAAATTTTATTCTAGAAAATTTTAATCATACATCCCCTATAAAATAGCTAAAGGCATAACCTTTATTTATAACATACCCTACACAATAGCTAAGATAATTTATTATATATAGAAAATTTTAATCATACATCCCCTATAAAATAGCTAAAGGCATAACCTTTATTTATAACATACCCTACACAATAGCTAAGATAATTTATTAAATAATCTAATGACAACGGTTTGTCTACTGATTATCTTCCTCCAAATATATAGAAACTTTAATATTTTTCTAGTGCAATTTAATTGGAGCTTAATCAAGAATTGAATAAGTCATATTTAATTTAAATCTTTTTACATGATACTCATTAACATTTTCCAATTATAAGTATAATTTGGTTAAATCAAATTTACTTTGAATAAGAATATATTCCAAGTCATGTCTGATAGTCACTCTATTTGATATAATTATTAGATTATTCTATGTGTCGATTAGTTATCGATTACTAAACAGTTATATGGTTACTTTTTATTGAGAATGTTGCATATTTGCAAGTTCTTGTGATTGTAAAGTCTTGGGAAAAAAATACTATTTTAATTTATTTAAATGTGTATTTTAAAAAATAAGTATGATATTGTTCATTATAAAAAATGTTCACTAACTCGATAAGTTTATCAAAAAGGTTTAATTTTATTATTATTTTTTATGATTCAATATTCTTTTATATTATTTATTTATTTTTAATCATTAATATGAACCGATTTAATTCATTGGATTTGAATAGAAACTTCGATTTTACCCTTTGATTCGCATGAACTTGTCGTAATTCTTGTATATATTTAGGAAGTGTTTTAGTTAGATTTGCTATTAGTTTTGATATATGTTGGATAGATTGAGCATATTTTTGTATTTTTGTATCTCCAACTTATTTTATCGTGTTTTGATCATGATTGATGCAATTGGGTGATATTCTATGTTTTTTCCCATACAGCTAAGTAGCTGAAGGAGCTCAGCACTGAATAGATGAAGCTTGCAAACCGTCGCAAGAACCGAGAGACGAAAACGAGCGATTCGGCGAAGAAGTAGCAAATCTACCGACTTAGCGGTAGCTTTAGCTCTTACCGCTAAAGCTACCGCTAAGCCCTTAGCGGTCCTCTTACAGCTAGGTCAACCGTTGAAGGGAGATAGAGAGCTCCCAGAGTTTATTAGCGGTGGCACTAACGGTAGCCCGTTCCGTTAGCCTAATCGCTAAGTGGCGACGGAGACATTCAGAGAGGAGTTAACGGTAGGCTTAACGGTGGTCTTACCATTATCTCTACCATGTCAATATGAAAATTATCAAGTCAATTAATTGTCAAAGAGTTGACTGTCAATATGAATTTTTCATTGGCTCATATTATTCGGGTATAAAATATTTATATTGGACTGCAAGCCCAATAAGAAAAATAGATTTTCCCAAATTTATTAGTGAGAGACATTTAATATTATAAACCTTATATTAAAATGAAAATAATTTTCCAATAATTCACTCATTTTTATACTTCGTTTATTTTTGTAGATAACTCTACTAAAATGGCTAAGAATCCAACCATACTTGATCAAAACAAACTATAATTGGCCCAAATTTTGTTGATTGGTTGAGAAACCTTAAGATTGTCCTTAGCTCTAAGAACAATCTGTAAGCTCGATGCTACATGCTGGCATCGATGTCAAATGAGTTGCACATGCTGGATGAGGGTTTAGATAATGATTATGAGATCCTCCTCCACCTGCAAGAGTTGTATGGTGAGAGAAAAAGACAAGAAAGATATCAGATATCTAAGGAGCACGCTAGATCAGGTATTGTACAGTTAGAGATGTACATCAGACATCCAATGATCCAAGCATAGTCTTTCTAAGCAACAGGATCACCTCTGTTCTTACTTAAGTGAACACCGAGTTCCATTGGTGTCTTTACTGGAAGACTATCGTAGGCATTGGATTTCTTGATACTTTCTCAATGTAATGAGATTGTGGCAAGACAATTCCATCTGGAGTTCTTATGATTCTTATGCCAAGAATTGTGTTAGCAACTCCCAGATCCTTCATGTCAAAAAAAAAAATTTAGCATGAGTTTTGTCTAGTTAATCACTTGTAGGTTCCTACCCATGATTAACATATCATCTACGTAAAGACATAATATAACAAATCTGTCATTAGTATTCTTAATGTAGACACACTTATCTCACTCGTTTATCTTGAAACCATTTAACATCATCACTTCGTCAAATTTCAAGTGTCATTGTAAAGGTGCTTGTTTCAAGCCATATAAAGACTTAACCAATTTGCACACCTTTCTTTCTTGTCTAGGTTTTTCAAAACCTTTAGGTTGTTCCATATAGATTTCCTCTTCTAAATAGCCATTTTGAAAATCTGTTTTTACTTCCATTTAGTGAATCTCAAGATTGTGCAAAGCAGCAATTGTAAGAAGCACCCGAATAGAGGTAATTCTCGTAACATGAGAGTATGTAACAAAGAAATCATGTCCCTCCTTCTGGATACGCACTTCTGGATACGCACGTGCTTTTTGGTATTTTTCGATCAAAATCGGGTCAAAACCACCCCACGTGCCTAAGATGATAGGATCGGTTTCGTTTTTACGATTTTTCTATTTTTTACGATTTATTTTTTTTAAATTTTCTGGGGAAACCCTAATCCCTCGGAATCATTACGAGGGATTGTGGATTCCCTCGAAATTTTAATTAATATTTTAAAAAATAAAAAAAAATAAAACCGAGGGATTTCTATTTCCCTCGGTTTTCCGAGTGCATTTTTTCTCGGAAACTATTCCCTCGGTCATTCTTCGGTTTGTCCTTCGGTAATTATGGCGGCAAATATTGGCGCCCGTATTTTCTAGGGAAATTCCGAGGGAATTTTGTTCCCTCAGGAAAAACCGAGAAATTTTACAGTCCCTCGAATTTTTCCTCGTAAATTTTCGAGGAAAGACAATTCCCCAGGTTTTTCCCTCGAAAAATTGCTGTTTTTTTTTTTAGTGATTTTTTTATCAATTGGTTTGTTGATGGTTTCTTCAGTCCTATATATGAATGACTTGACATTAGATATTTGCTAAGTTTGCATTTCACTATGTTTGTTGAATCTCTGATAGTTTGCATCTTAGACTGTTTATCCGTTTCCAGTTGCCGGCATTGTTAAATGCAAACCTGTCAATCATTTTTTTAAGACAAATACGTAAACCCGCCTAGCTGGTTAAATTGCCCAAAATTTTAGTGTTTTTTTTTTAATTTTTATTTTTTTCAAATTTTCTTAGGATTTATTAGTTTTCTAATTTTTTCTTTGAGGATTCTAACTTTTTTTCTTTTTTGTTAACACACATGCACCAAACATTTTATTATGTACATTTTTTTTAAATATTTATCGTTCATTAAAATATGAATTTTAATCTCAAACTCGTCACTATGAACAATTTTTTATTATTAGTTTTAATAATCTACAAATTCTAGTTAATCGAATTAATGATACGTTTATCAAAAAAATTATAATGCTTGGTATTTTAAGAGTCACCAACTTTTTGAAGGCTTCCTATTTTTTTATTTTATTTTTTTTTGGTATTTTTTTAACCCATTTGAGTGATTTATAAAGAATAAAGGAAATCTTAATTCAAGTTTATGTCATTACGAAGAGCTTCCTCACCGCTTTCATCGATATTGTCGTTGACATCCTTGGTTTCCTATTGTCATTCACACCGAAGATAAACGCGTTTGGTCTACCTCTCCTTCAGGGGATATTTCGGCCAAACTTGTGTACGACCACCTCTGTCAGAAGTTTCTTAAGGTTCGGTGGGGAAGTTGGATTTGGTCTTTTCATATTCCGGTCGGTGCTCTATCACTGTTTGGAAGACGATCTTTAATCGGCTAGGTATTTTCGACATGATCCGCAGGCGAGGTTCATAAGAATTAATCTAAATATCAATTAAAGAGTCTAGAGTACTTATGATTATTTATTAAAAGCAGTAAATCTCCAACTATTCCGGAGAAAGGTAAGCGATCTCGATTGAAGAATAATTCACAAACGAAGTAATGGAGTTTTGGAACTTGCGAACTTGGATCTTCTATCTCGATCTTGTATCTACATAACGGAGGATGGAATTGGGCTCTCTCTGCGTCTCGAGATCTTAAGAATGTGTAAATCGTGACCCTTTATGAATTATAGAAGGTATATATAGGTTTCCAAAACTTGGAGCAAAAGTTTCCTTATTTTTCACGATTCTGCCCCCGTTAGCGGTAGCTTAGCGGTAGGGGCTACCGCTAACGCTACCGTTAACCTGTTGCTGAAACTTTTATCTAGTTCCCTAATGGTAAGGGCTACCGTTAAATCAACCGTTAACACCTCTCTGAAGCCTCTTAATGGTAGAGCTAACGGTAATACCACCGTTAAGCCTACCGTTAACTCCTCTCTGAATGTCTTCGTCGCCACTTAGCGATTAGGCTAACGGAACGGGCTACCATTAATGCCACCGCTAACAAACTCTGGGAGCTCTCTGTCTCCCTTCAACGGTTGACCTAGCTGTAAGAGGACCGCTAAGGGCTTAGCGGTAGCTTTAGCGGTAAGAGCTAAAGCTACCGCTAAGTCGGTAAATTTGCTACTTCTTCGCCGAATCGCTCATTTTCGTCTCTTGGTTCTTGCGACGGTTTGCAAGCTTCATCTATTCAGTGCTGAGCTCCTTCCGCTACTTAGCTGTATGGGGAGAAACATAGAATATCACTCAATTGCATCAATCATGATCAAAACAAGGTAAAATAAGTTGGAGATACAAAAGTACGAAAATATGCTCAATCTATCCAACATATACCAAAACTAATAGCAAATCTAACTAAAACACTTCCTAAATATATACAAGAATTACGACAAGTTCATGCGAATCAAAGGGTAAAATCGAAGTTTCTAAAATTTTCAGCTAAATCCAAAACTCTATCCAATTCTCGAAATCATACCCTTTAACTTCTAAACCATTTCATTTTTACCCGCAAACTTTCTATCACCATCTACCACCTTTGTATTCACTCCCCCCACCAGCAATAAACCTCCCCGACTATCACCATCCTCCAGCCACCACCTCAAAAACAAACAAAGCGCACGCACTAACCACATCATATACACATCACATCATACTCGTATACATACACACAAACTTTCATACACAAAAATATAGTCGAAACTCAACTTCGAAGTCAGAAAAACGTTCATGAATAGAGCTTTCAAGTAGTACAATTTTCGATAGTTGAACTGTTGAAACAGGCAGCAACTCTTGACCTCGTTACAACCGGAGGAGGATTATAGTGGGACCTGAGTGGTACCGACTTCACTATTTTTTTCCATATGTATAAAATAACATTAAGTGCCCTGTCAATTTAAAAAAAAAAAAAAAAAAAAAGACCGTCGAAAAAAAAGAATGACGGAAAATAGCTTAGCTCCAACGTCGATAATTAAATCAAATAAAAAACCATAAGATAATTCTTCTATTTAAATATTAAAACMCCTAATCTTGATTTGAGCATTTGTTGTATTTTGGCATTTAAAACTATAAATTCTCAAACTCGTTTTTCTTCTTAAAAGTATAACGAAATAATATTCAGGCATCAACTTTATCAAAGGACACATACAAAATTTAAATAGTTGTTCTAGTACGTGAAAAAAAAATCCATGAATAATTTAGAGAGAAAGGGTTCACCCAAAAAAAAAACAGAGAACAAGGGGAAAAAAACATAAACGAGGTAGCAATAAATCCCTAAAAATATACAAACCATAAGAAATTTTATTTTATATAAGAAAAAAAAAATCAAATCTTGGCCGTCGCCGCAGCCGCCGCCTCTTGCTCGTCCTCGAGACGTTCGAGTTCATCGTCTTTAATGAGAATGGATTTGATTATGCTTATGCTTAAGATGGCAAAATATTTGAATTTACCTGAATAATGAATTAATAAGATTTTCCAGTCAAAAGATAACATTCGTAAACCGTTGTGTATTTATATAACCTATTTTTTCTATGACAACAATTCATTGAGTCTAAGACAACAGCTTTGTAAATCGGTGTCTATGAGCAAAACAACATTCTTGAACTGTTTCCTATTTATACAAGTTATTTTGTACAAATGAATAGTTTTGTGGGTCTAATAAGATAACAGTGGTGTGAACCATAGTATATGAGCTAAATATTTTTCAAGACAGCAATGTTTTTGGTCAAAGTACAACATAATTTACAAGGTAGTTTCTAAAGGAATCATCTAATGAAAAACATGTTTATATTTATAGTTTTCAAATGTCAAACGTTAGATCTTAACCTTATCTGATTATGACAAGAAGGCTAACTCTCACTGGACTCGTATTCACAACTTCTGGTGAAAAAATAAAATATTCATTTTTTCCATTTAAAAAAAATCATCCGATAATCCTAGCCCTCTGACATCAGATATTATCAAAGCTAAAATTCTACATTATCAGCTTATGTGTTTTCAACCACATGCAGACGAACGACACTGATGAACTTCTCGATCTTCAAACAGCATCACTTTCATTTCCCAATGCATAAAACTATTAGTCTCAAGCTGAAGACACAGAATATTAATTAATCTCACAAATATACTTTCCGGACCTCATAAATTTGGGTACATGGCAAATTTAGTTCCATATTTTTAGTTCTCCATTCAACAAAAATTGAGGTTCTTGGTCAATTTCTATATTTGTGATTTCCTGGGCATTATTGGAGTTTTCAGAAAGCTCAAGGGACTAAATCGAAAACTTTTTAAAAAAATACAGGATGATTTTAGTTAAATTTCAGTTCAATAAGTATAGAGGTGTGTATAGCACAAAAATGTAAAATTAAGTTCTAAATTCATTGAAAATTAAGGGTTTTGGACAATTATTTATAATATTGAGGTTTTCGGGGAAGTTTTTCAATTTTAAAAAATATCAAAGTATCAAATCCAAGAGCTTTTACAGAAAACACAGGGTGGTTTTGTCAATCAGAATTTTGAAAATAACCAATTTAGCCACACCCCATAATTATTACATAACCAAAATCGCAATTAACCCTCGAGTTTGAAATGAGCAAAACAAAAATACCTTCTTCGTGGGTAAAGGAATCGCCCTGCTAGCCGATACCTGCATACGAAAATCTGATACCAAACAAACATCATAAACTAATTACTAACCATAACCATAGCTTAAAAAAAAAGTGTCAATATTTACCATTACTCAATCCAACCGACTTCAAAAAATATCCCACATCGACACCCTTAGCCCAAGCTTTAACGCACTCCTGATGGTTGTGCAAAAAAACCTCTTCAGCAACAACACCCAACTTCCTGCCCTTACTACTAAGGCCCTGTTTGGCAGCAGGCTACTTAACAGAATTCGTAACGTCAGTAAGTGCTTTCCGATCGCCGACTTTTCCTTTTTCAGTCGTCTTTGGCAATTTAGCCTTAGCAACGGCGATAGGGTTCTTCTCGATAGAAATGACATTCGGCGGGAGATTTGTCGAGTTAGATATGTCGTTGAGAGCTTTTCGTCCGACGACTCGTCTTTTCTTTTTGGCTTTGACCGCATCGATTTTAGCCCCATTGTAGAGGATATTTAGGTTCTGATCTTGGATAATGCGATGAGCTGAGGTTGCAATGAGTTCTTGATTACACAGTAAAATATTATTGCTCGGCCGAAAAATCTTTCCGAAATCTCTTGCGCTTTCTGAGGATGAATCTCTAGCTCTTATTCTGAAAAACCAAAGTAGTGAATGACCAACTAAATATCAGAAAAGAATGAAGTAAAATTAAGCACAAACAAATGGAAACATGGTTCAAGAGAACAAAAAATCTTAAAACTAATTATCAATACTCTTTCATTGATAAATAGAATTTATTTCACCAATACATCCAATCAGCAGAAAATGAAACTCATACCACGCCTCTCCAATCTCGCGACCCGATTCAACAGTGTTAAAAACAGTTTATCATGACCGAACCAAGAAAATTAATTAAAAAAAACCCTCAGATTTCTTACCATTTTTTGAATTTCAGATCGAATAATAAAACATGAGAAAAGTAGGAGCAACCATCGTAAATGGAGRAAAATGGGGCACGAATTAGGAAAAAAACATGAAGCATACAAAAAAATCAACACAATAACATGCAAACCATTCATTTGAAGTTCATGTTGCATTCTATGTAAAATTAAATTATTAGTTGTCTCACAACCTTTTTTCCAAAATAGCTCAACATCAAAGTGTGTTTTCAAGCGGATTGCTTAGTGTACAATTTAGAAATTAAAGCAGAGTGATTGTTGGAGAATTGCGTAGAGAATTGAAATTATAGTCCATCACAAAAAAAGACAATTCGTGAATACCCTTCTCATGAAGCTTAAATTCCAGATTCACATAAGGTTCCTAAACATCCAAAAATGAAAATGGATCAAGTTTCATTCAGTTTTTCCCCTATTCGAACAAAACTGTAAAAATAAAAATAAAATTCTCAAATCAAAATTAAACGCTAGAAAGCCAAATTGGAGAGAACAACTTGCCTGAGATCGACATGGCTATATTGCTTTGATGTTTTTCAGATTTGTTTTCCTTTATCTTGGATGCCGTTCAGTGCAAATCAATCAAAATAATGAACAAAATTCCACACTAAATCCAATGCCAAACACGTACTTTCGCAAACTGTAAAATAGAAAATAGGTAAAAACAAATTAAATGGATAACGGATCCCAATATCATAGATATATGACTAAACAAACAACACATCATTCCAAAAACAAATTATACTAAGAATCAAATAACAAATCTAAAAAATTTAAAAGATACTCAAAAAACAAGTCTTGCATTCGCGAATATATATGCAAAATCCAAAAATAGATTATCATTTATTGATTGAGGAATCTCATGACACGCTGATGGTGTCGGGTGTGACTGTCTCGCAAGTATAGTCGGTGAAAACAGTATGTCCATGCAATGTGGCCTAAAAGGGGGCATCTAATGCTGTGATGTGATTATTGGATGCAAAATAGGATTCTCCGCCGCACAAGGAGAAGACAAAGAATTGTTCGTCTGCAAAGTCATCGCCGGGCCTGAGAGAGCGACCTGCTTCCATTAGAAGATTCTGGTGAAGACGGATACTCCAAATCGACTTACAACCTCGATCTAATTTTCCCAAATTTCCTCAAAACAATTATGAATCTGTTATGATGGCACTTGTTTCTGTAATTTTATTAAAACTATTTCTGGAATTTCTGGTAATTTGCTTGTATTTGGATATTGATAGAGAAATGGGAGAGGGAAGATAGAATGAAGAAGATAAAGAAGGAAATAATTGTAAACTTTCTGGTTACATTCTCCGCTAAGAATATCTCGAGGAGACTCCTATACTGGCTCCTTAGTCAATTTAGGGAGTTAAATTAATAATATTTGCTCAACAGCCTTCTTGTAGGGATTTCTCTACATTTCTTTTAAACTCCCTAAATGTAGGGAGCCAAACATGGCTCCCTATTATTATTATTATCATTATTTTTTAAATTAGCTCCCTATAAATGTATGATAAAAAGTTTATTAATAGGGAGTCTGGTGGAGTAAAATTAGAATAGGGAGTTCCTAAAGTAGGGAGCTGACATAAGTAAGGAGTCTGATAAAGTAAAATGGGATAGAGAGTCTGAAATAATAGAGATAATTATTTTAGGGAGTAAAATTTAGGGAGTATGATGGACAGTCTGTTGGAGTTAGTCTACTCCATTTACATATATAGAGTCATTAGGGGGGACCATATTGCACATGCCAGGTCCCCTTAATTCCGGTACCTAAAACCCAGCAACAAAGCAGGTAAAACAAAAAGTATACAAAATGACCAAATAAGACATAATGTAAATAATAATGAAAATAAGGTAGATTCCAATCAACCCATGGCTCGCCACGTGTCAACCCGCTTCTACTGGTACCCGGCCAGCTAGAAAGCTCCGGATACGCAATCAAAACGACACTCTCCCCCTCCAATTGAGAAAATCAAACCCGATTCCTCTTCTTTTCCAACCCTAATTTCCTCTTCGAATAAGTCTGGCGATGGCGAAATAGGCAAATCCCTAACAATACAAGGTGAATCCATGACAATACCGGCCCGGTTTTGAGATCCTTGTCCCAAAGGATCGAAATTTGGAAATTTACTCCGTAAGTATTTCTCATCTTCCCAAGTTGAGTTCGTAATATCTCCATTGCACCATCTAATCAAAAATTGTTGTGCTTCTTGATGTTTTCTTTTAATCAACCGTTGACCAATTGTTTCCTCAGGTTGTACTTCAAATTCCCCATTTTCTCCAGTGATAGGAAGCTCAAGACTTGGAGATACTGTAGGACCGACCTTCTGCTTCAATAGAGACACGTGGAAGACAGGGTGAACCCTAGCCCCCTCCGGTAGCTACAACCGGTAAGCAACCTCCCCTACCCTCTCAATGATTTGATAAGGGCCTTAGAATTTAGCTGATAATTTTAAATTCCTTCTGAGCACCACAGAGTTTTGCCTGAAAGGTTGTAATTTTAAATACACCCAATCTCCCACTTCAAAATGTTTCTCCCTTCTACCTTTATCAGCAAAACATTTCATCCTTTGTTGTGCCAACTGTAAATTATGTTTGAGGTCTTGAATTAATTGCTCTCTGTGCTGAATGAATTCTGTTGTATCTTGGTCTTGTGTAATTATATGCTTCTCTAGGAAGATAGAATGGGGGGAATAACCATAGAGGGCCTGAAAAGGTGTGGATTTAAGGCTTGAATGGTAGTTAGTGTTATACCAATATTCAGCCAGGGGTAGCCACTTTAGCCATGTTCTAGGATTCTGATGTACCATGCATCTGAGGTAATTTTTTAGACACTGATTTAACCTCTCTGTCTGTCCATCTGATTGGGGTGATAGGCTGAGGTGAAATCTAGGTGAGTGCCAATGGTTTTAAATAACTCTCTCCAGAAAACACTAGTAAATATCTTGTCTCTGTCAGTAACCATGTGGAGTGGTTGCCCATGCAGTCTGTAAATAGTGTCCACAAACAGGTTGGCCACAGTGCTGGCTGTAAAAGGGTGGGATAAGGCCAGGAAATGGCCATACTTTGTAAGTCTATCAATGACCACCATTATCACATCCTTACCTACAGATTTAGGGAGTCCCTCTATGAAATCCATAGAGATGTGAGTCCATGCTTGTTATGGTATAGGCAAGGGTTGAAGTAACCCAGGATATGCCCTACTCTCAGACTTGTTCCTGGCACACACATCACACTATTTGACCCATGTTTCAACCTCTTTTTCAAGAGTGGCCAGTAGAAAACTTTTTCAATCCTCTTAAATGTTCCCAGTATACCAGAATGCCCACCATAGGCTGAATCATGCATCTCCTTCAGGATAGTTCTTCTGAGCTCAGGGTCATTACCTACTCCAATTCTCCTTTTATGTTTGATGATTCCTCCTTTCAACTCAAAATCAATGTATGTAAGAGGATCCAATGACTTAGCAATTAAGATTTTTGTAAAGAAGGGATCCTTGTCATAGCTGGCAACCACCTGTTGCACCCAGGTTGGAGTGACAGTGGTGATGGCATAGTGAATTGTGTCTGGTGGCCCTTTCCTTGACAGGGCATCAGCTACCTTGTTCTCCACCCCCTTTTTATATTGAATTTCATAATTAAGTCCCATCAATTTTGTTATCCATTTCTGCTGCATAGGATTCATAATTCTCTGATCTAGTAGATGTTTTAGGGCTTGCTGATCAGTCTTAATAATGAACTTGTAGCCTTGTAGGTAATGTCTCCATTTCTGTATTGCATTAACACTGCCATGAACTCCCTTTCATAGATGGACAGCCCCTGATTCTTCATACATAAGGTTGTACTTATAAAAGAAATAGGTCTCCCTTCCTGCATCAGTACATCTCCCAATCCATTTCCACTAGCATCTGTCTCTAAGATGAAAGGCTTGGTGAAGTCAGGTAATGCCAGCACAGGGGCTGTAACCATGGCCTGTTTAAGCCTCTCAAAAGCAAAATCTGCCTCAGCTGTCCAATGGAACTCTCCCTTCTTAAGTAAACCAGTGAGTGGTTTACTCAATATTCCATACCCCTGTATGAACCTTCTGTAATATCCAGTCAGTCCCAAAAACCCTCTAAGCTGCTTTACATTGATAGGGGTAGGCCAATCTAACATGCTTGAGATCTTATTGGGGTCTTTGGCTACTCCTTTCTCAGAAATGATATGTCCCAAGTATTCAATTTGTGTGCGCCCAAATTGACACTTACTCTTTTTTGCATATAGGGTGTGTTTCCTCAGTAACTCTAGGACAGCCTTCACGTCATTATAATGTTCTTGCCTACTCTTGTTGTATATGAGTATGTCATCAAAAAACACAAGCACATATTTCCTTAACATAGGCTGGAACACTTGATTCATGAGAGATTGAAAGGTAGCAGGTGCATTACACAACCCAAAAGGCATTACTAAGAACTCATACTGTCCATTGTGAGTATTAAAAGCTGTGAGATACCTATCCTCAGGTTTCATTAGGATCTGGAAATAGCCTGATCTTAGATCAATTTTGGAAAAATACTTAGCCCCATGCAACTCATCCAATAGTTCATAAATGATGGGAATTGGATAGTCATGCTTTATGGTTAAACTGTTTAGGTACCTGAAATCTACACACAACCTCCAGGTAGTATCCTTCTTTTTGACCAACAGTACAGGAGAGGCAAAAGGGCTATTACTATGATGTATAACCCCTGACTCCAGTAGCTCCTTCACAATCCTCTCTATCTCATTTTTTTTGACTGTGTGACACTCTATAGGGGTATTGATGTTTAGGAAAGCTACCCTCCCTGAGGACAATCTGATGCTCAACTCCTCTGATGGGAGGCAACCCTTTAGGCTCTTCAAAGACATCCTGAAATTCCAATAACAGTTCCTGTAATTTCCCAGCACACTGTCCATCATTAGGCTTAACTTTGATCCAATACATCTCTTCAGTTTGGTTTGGTATGTCTTGGTGAATCATTTTGTAGAGAGAAGGACCAGAGATGAACTGGCATTCACTAGGGTTAGAGATAGCTTGAATTCTGACCTTCTTTCCCATTAGGGTAACAGTAAAAGTCATTCTGTCATAGTCAAACTCAATGGGAGTGCAAGATTTCAACCAATCACCTCCCAAAATCAGGTCACAGCCTTCATTACTCAATGTTCTAGGTGAAAACATAAAGGTTGTCCCTGCATTTTCCATTTAAAATCCTTCACTCTGTTTGAACTAACCATTCTTTGTCCATTGGCCACTTTGACCATTATTGGTTTTGCTGCTTCTGGTTTTAAACCAAGCCTTTGTGCTGTAGATTCTTGGATGAAACTCAAAGTGCTGCCAGTATTAATAAGAATGTGCAGTTTCTCTGTCCCCACTGAACCAATGAGCCTCATGGTAGTAACCCCCCCCTTCACCAGTTATAGAGTTTAGGACCATCTGGACTTCCTCCAAACCTTCCAGTTCTAATTCCTCCTCCAGGCCTCCCTGCATTAGTTGTTTCTCTTCTTCATCAGTCATGATCATGTATGACACCCTGTTTTTGCATCTGTGCCCACTTATGAATTCACAATTATAGAATAGTCCTTTCTCCCTCCTAGAGGCCATTTCTGAAGCTGTGAGCAGTTTAAACTGTGGCTTGTTAATAGCTTGAGGTGATTTGGTAGCCATAGTAGTTTCAACCCTTCTTGAGTTTAAGGGTAGGGTGGGTCTAGCTGTATTTCTTATCTTCCTTGTCAAGGCCTCAAGGGTGTGTAATTGTTTCTGTCCCAACTCAATTGCTTGTTGAAGGGTTGTGGGATTAAACATGTGCATGAAGGACTGCATTTCTTCACTGAGGCCACTTATAAAACTGGCAATAAAATAATCTTCAGAATAGCCTCCCCTGTTTAAAAGCAGCATGCAAGCCCTGAGCTCTTCAAATTTCTCCACATAATCTGAATAAGACTGAGTGTGCTTCAATTTATTAAATTMTGCAATTATCCTTRATTCCTTTAATTCTTCAAATCTGGCTGAAATGATTTCTAAAAATTGGGACCATGAAACCTCTAACTGTCTGACAGAGAATTGTTGATACCAAAGGGCAGCCTTCCCCTCAAAATGCATAGAGGCAAGAATAACTTTCTGATGATCAGGGATGTTGGGAATAAGTCTGATATAATTCTGGCATTTTAAAATCCAAGCTCTAGGTTGAGATCCATCAAACCTTGGGAAATCTAGTCTGGGCATAGGGCTGCTGATATTTGTGGTTGTTTGGTCTTGAATCATCTTCATATTGTTGAATTGTTGCTTGGTTCCAGATCTTGGTGGGGTCCATTCTGAACTAGGGTCACCCAGTATAGAACCTTCTTCAGGGGGTTTGGGTCCTTTGTTGAGATTGAGGAGTTGTAGTTGAATAGAGACTAATGTTTGGGATAAGTGATCAAATTTGCCAGTAATTTCAGTGTTGATTTCTGTAATCTGCTCCTGCAATTTTAATTCAGTTGCTTCTCTCTTTGCAGCCTCAGTTTGCAGAATTTGGTCTAACCTTTTCTGGGCTTCTTGCAGGTTTTTGAATCTGGTAATTTCTGCCATGATGGAGAATCGGTGGTTCTGAGATACCAATTGTTATGATTGCACTTGTTTCTGTAATTTTATTAAAACTATTTCTGGAATTTCTGGTAATTTGCTTGTATTTGGATATTGATAGAGAAATGGGAGAGGGAAGATAGAATGAAGAAGATAAAGAAGGAAATAATTGTAAACTTTCTGGTTACATTCTCCGTTCTAATCCGTTTATATATATAGAGTCATTAGGGGGGACCATATTGCACATGCCAGGTCCCCTTAATTCCGGTACCTAAAATCCAGCAACAAAGCAGGTAAAACAAAAAGGATACAAAATGACCAAATAAGACATAATGTAAATAATAATGAAAATAAGGTAGATTCCAATCAACCCATGGCTCTCCACGTGTCAACCCGCTTCTACTGGTACCCGGCCCGCTAGAAAACTCCGGATCCGTAGTCAAAACGACACTCTCCCCCTCCAATTGAGAAAATCAAACCCAATTCCTCTTCTTTTTCAACCCTAATTTCCTCTTCGAATAAGTCTGGCGATGGCGAAATAGGCAAATCCCTAGCAATACAAGGTGAATCCATGACAGAATCACGCAAGGATATCTTTTTTTTTTTTTAAAGGAATGAGAATTTTTTTAATGAAAAGCAGCGAGAAGGCGAGAGTGAGAGGCGGATTTTGTGAGAGAAAACCCTAATTTTTTTTTACAAAGAACAAATGAGACAAAAATCCTTATTTATACCTAGTTTAAAAAATTCCTAAATAGTAATATTTTAATCCGAACAACCCGAGATTGACACATCAGCTTCTAGAGCTGTTAGAAGACGATATGTGTCATCTGAAACAACCTCTAATTGACACATAAGCTAGGTGGATGTTTATTACATAATTATATAATTTATAACATAACCCTTTAAATGTGTACCTTTTGCTAATCTAACCTCATTAAGACTTGTAATTTAATTTTACTTAATTACATGATTTAAAGATGAAAAAGAAATCAGAATTCATTATCGTTTTTGAAGAACTTGTTCCTCAATAGTTTAAAAAAAAAAAACTTTAGAAGTAGAAAGATCAGATTGTTCACACTGCTCCGATGACTCAACGAACCGTCACTGCTCATCTTCTTTTCCACTCGTTTCCAATTCAACAACAAAATAGCCATTATGTGGGGTTGCTCCTCCATTTCCAATCGTCGTTGGCACAACGTAACTCCACAATCTCTTTAACTACGATACATTTTCACATTTATTTTATTTTATTTTTCTAATTTGGAGAACCGAGCTTATTTTTACTTATCCATTTGTTGTTTTTCAATTTTGTGAAATTTGGTAGTTTATATTTTTGAGATTAGGGTTTAAACTTCGACATGAATCACGACATATAAACAAAACTTTATCTTGCCGAAATTAGTGTTTTTCGGGCGCAGGTAAATGATGCCAAGACTCTTAGTATCAGAAACTCCAATAGAAAATTGATAGAGGATGACTGAATAAGCATTAATGGTATGTGTTTTTTTAGGATCAATGGAACAAAAAAACTGGTTTTTATTTTTAGCATTTCTATTTTCATTCAAGTTATGGATAATTTTTTTTCCTTCCGAAAACCAATCATCATCGTATGCTCCATGGAAAGGCTACCCGGGTTTTATGCACAAAAAGGCCAATAATTTGTTGACTTCTATTGATTGGAGCAGCAGTGGGCTATCCCTGGTGTCAAGAATCAATTGAAATGTGTAGGTTTTTCAGTTATTTTTATTGAAATATTGCAAAACTATCATTGACATTCTAATTATAAAAATACCCATTTTGCACCTTTAATAGGTATATTTCTTAGTTAAATTAAATGCAAACACTTTAAGAGGGTATTTGCAATATTTAAGAATATATGAAGTTTTTTGTATAATTGTTGTGTCTGGTTCGTACTAGTTTTTATGAGATCAACACTTGTAATTTGTGTCGTTATCTGAATAAGAATTGGTTGATTGTGAGAAAGATAACAGGGTTTGCAAGGAGGACTCATGGAGTGTGCATACGAGTTCACCAATAAACAAGGCGGCCTAGCAACCGACTATACATCCTTACATAGCCAACGATATGAACAGTGATACAACAAAGGTAGATATTAAAGAAAATCATTTTATTTGGAGACTCTGTAGATATATTAAAAATTAGAACTAATTTGTGATGACGAGTCTAATATATAATTATACTCGTATGTATAACATCCAATTTCCATCAAAAAAATCACAAGTTGGACAACTTGTATATTCAACTAAGGGGAGATAATAGGAACTTACGGATAATTACAAGAACTACCCATGAGGTTTGGACTAATAACAGAAAATTCCAGTTATTTTACTGAAATTACAAATACTCTTGTACGCGCAAACATTAGTAGACCTTTTTTCTTTCTTTCTTTGCAGAATTCTTTTCAATGAACGGTAAAATTATTGTAGTATTCCTTTCCACTAATATATATGACTTGAGGATGATCAATGACGGCGAGTTACAGATTCTTGTCATGGTTTACCAAGAAGTTCTAAACGCCCACGAGACATGATGGAAACTGGAGAATGTCGGTGGTGTAGGTTGCTTTTTGCAAACTAACATGTGCTAGCCGGTCCCTGTATAGAGTTTGCAATGATTTTGTAGGCGATACTAAAGTGAACTTTCACATTTCTAGTAGATAAGCATGGTTAAATTGACATTTGTGTGAAGGAGAAATGAGTATACTTTGTAGCTTTGTATGAACTTGATCTTTTAGAGAAAGTAGTTTTGGCAAATTTCGAAGCCTGCTTGATTATATTCCCCCCACCCACCCAAAAAAAAGTAGAACTTGATGATACTCTCCCCAATTTACAAATATTCAATTAGCTTTTGCAAATGCAAAACACCGTTCATTGAAAAGAGCCTAATTCTCTTAGATGATATCTTAGATGATTTCTCTTGTTTGTTCAACATTTCGTTTGCAGGTATTTTAAACGTAATTATCCCTATAGTTTATTTGACTACAAGAATTAAGAAGTGGAAATTCAAGTTTTTTTTTTTTTTACCAATTTGAAAACTCATTATAATTTTATGGTTTTATTTCATGAAGGTGTTTTTAACGGTGAATGTGGGATGAATTTAGACCACGACATGGTGGTCATTGGATCGTACAACCAATCATGTGAGGTGGATGACTCAATTAGAGAAACTCATGGGGAACTAGCTGGGGTGAAAATTGCCATTAGACTGAAACATCGATATTTCTGAAAAACGTCGATAATCCTTATCAACGATGGTGAAAATCCAGGAAATTTAGACATGACTAATGGTTACGCAGTTGAATGAGAAATGAAAAAACATTAATGCCTTTTTTTATTTCACAAAACAGTAGTTAGTGTATGATGATGTAGTGTTTTTGTTACCGAGTTTTTTCGATGATTATTACGATTCATGTGTACATATATTTTAGAATTATGTCTCTTGAAGGGTATAAATTACCACCAACAAGTTATAAGTTTACTTGTTTGTAATTTAGATTCTTGTATTTGTTGTGTCACTAATAATTGCATCGATTTAGTTGATGTTCAAAATAGTTTACAAGTTTTTCACTTGATGGAGAAGCATACTATTTGGTAAAAAAAAAAAATTTGCGATATTGGAGTCGATTCGTTATTTTATAGAATTTGTGGGTTTGGTTATAATTTGGGCTTCTTTTTGTCATAATGAATTTGTCATCTTGAATATTTTTCATGCCTTGTAATTCTGTCATTGTCAACGAAAAACCAACCCATGACATCATCTTAAAAACATAATTAAATAGATCTAATTTTTTTTTGAAAATACACTCGAAAATCACATGACATGTGATAACGGCTGTATTGTCATTATGGTTGAATTATAGTAGTTATGGTACTATTATGATTATAATTGAGCACAATTTTGCAAAGATTCTTCTAATAAAGGGATGGCGGTTCAAGCTCTTTTTCTATCAGTTCTTTTCTTCCTCTTTATAGTGTTAAATTAGAAGATCTATGATTTTAAAAATAAGGACTAGATTTATGATGTTGTTAATTAATGTTAACAACATTGGTTAACAACATCAACTAAATAACACCAGGTTATGCAGCGGATATTTAAAAAGAGAACACGATTAAACAAAATCAGTTCACAAGTAAATACTTGTGAACTTGGGTGTACAAACCCGTAAACTATATTACTTTCGATTCACGTTCAATACACAATTATAAAGTAATATATGAAAACTAAATATCAAGAAACTTGATACTAAATACTTGTTGCCGGAATGGCAAGATCTTCTTCGTTGGTTACGCAACTTCAAAGATCTTGTTTATCACGATCGTTGGCTCCAAGTAGTATGTCGTGTTCTTCCTTCCTTCTTGTGCGTCTTCGTGAGGAATAAATCACGATTTTATTTCCCTTTTTTTTT
>BMAC01000635.1:617538-633346 GCA_014905375.1 Phtheirospermum japonicum | reverse complement strand
AGGTAATTCTTCATTGGGTCGCTCAATGGAATAGCCAATCGAGGTGCATTACGCCAATCTAGCAGTGGATCATCGTACGGATAATACATTTTTTTATTTTAAACTAAAAATATTTAAAAAAAAATTATTTTTTTTTTGAAATTCGAAAAAAAATAATAAATTAAAAATTAAAAAAATTACGATTTTTTTATTTATTTTATTTTTTTTTTCGAAAAATAATTATTTTATTATTTTTAATTTCGAAAATTAAAAATTCTTAATTAAAAATAATATTTTCGAATTTTATTATTTTTAAAAAAATTTAATTTTTTAATTCTTTTTAAAATTTAAGAAAAACGGTTTGATAAATCTTGAGTTTTTTTGTCGACGTTCCTTGCAAACACAACACTCAACGCACAAGATTAAACGCACCGGTGGAAAATAATAGAAACGAATAAACGAAAAATCACAAATAAACAAAATAGATAAACGAAACAAAATAAGAACACAAATAAGGATACGAATAGCAAACACAAAATTCACAACCTTTAGTTTTCCCCGCAGCGGCGTCAAAATTTTGATTCGAACTTTTTGTACCTACTTTTATTAAATTTGTCAAATTTAAAAAGCTCGCCCGCAAGAGTAACGGGATCGCGTGTAGGTTGATAAGTTGAACCGAGTCGATCTCTCGAGGAAAACTAGGCTCGAAAGTTCCTTTTGTGTTTATTTGTTTACGAATAAGAAATAAAATAAAATCCTAATCTAAACACATAAAAGCAATAAATTGATCTAAACGAAGAATTATGAAATTCAAGGGTTTTGAAAAGATTTAGAAAACTAGGGTTCTAGAGCTTCGAATCGTTTCCACGATCTCTTGGAAAAAACCCAATTGATGGTTCACGACGATTCTAGGCTCTAGACCCGTTAGATCTAGCCAATCAATCTCATCAATATCATCATAATATTCTCATAACAATCATCAATCCAAAATCACCAAGATCATACAATTCATCATACATGGGGGGTTTGTTTGTTTTGATTGAATTATTCTAAATTAACTAGAAAGCATGAATTGAAATCATTAGAGCTAATTAAACTAAATTAAAACGAAATAAATTAAAGACTTACTAATTAAACTATGACGAACAGCAGCGTTTCGGTGTCGAGATCTTGAATCTAAGCTATCTAATTTATCTAAGAACTAATCTAAACTAATCTTAAGTTAGAGATTTAAAACTAAGAAATTTAAAGAGAAACTAAGAAAATAAAATGGCACTCTTGGGGTTGTCAACCCCCAAAAGGCCTTAGAAACCCTAGGAATATGATAATGTATCTTAAAAATCCGAAATACATAGGTATTTATAGTTGTAGGAAGTCTTGGGTAGCAAGAAATCATAAAAACGCGTCAAAAAACGCGTTTTCTGGGCAGTCGCGTCGACTAACGCGTTTCGGATCGACGCGACAGAGAGTTCGTGAGCATTTTGCATCTGCCAGGGATTCTATAACGGTCTTTAAGAAATCCGTTATAAAATGTCAGTGTGGGCATGGCTCGGCAGCGTCGGCAGGCAGCGGTCGGCAGGTGTGCGCAGCGCTTGGCAGGACTCGGCAGTGCTGGTCGGCCGTGGATACTATAACGGTTACAGCTGAAAAACCGTTATAGAAAGTCAGAAACTTCTAATTCTTCAAATCGTGGCCCGTTTTCGCTGAAACTCCACTCGTACGCCCATCCTCGACTATGTACAAACCAAAATACTTTAAAAATACCTAAAATAAACATAAAATTAATTAATTATAATTAAAATATGATAAAACAAGTTGGAGATAAGAAAATACGAAAATATGCTCAATCTATCCAACTTTCACCAAAAACAATAATAAAAACGAACTAAAATACTAAATAAAATCAAGACAAATTCGTGTTAATCAAACACCATAAACAAACACCCTAAAACTTCAACCAAACAATACAAAATTCTAAACCCCAAATCGAGAAACCCAATTAGGGCACATGTGTATATTCAAACTACCCTCAAGATAAAGAATCAAATGTTATACGAACTTCCGATAGCAGCATAATGGTTTTAATTCATAGAAAGCAAACCCTTCATATATGGAATGAAATGAATGTCGAATGAGCATCAACTTCAACTGTGACCTAAGACCTCTACGAATGACTCTAGTATATTTGAATAACGAACAAGAAGGAGTGAGAATGTTCGACGATAAATATTGACACTGGCGGTCGAAGAATACACAGTGGCTATCAATGATGGATGGTCGATAAAGTACAAAAAAGAAGACAAAGTAAATGTATTATTTGAAAACTTTGTAATCAAATAATAATAGCTAATAATATTAATAGGGAAAATTTCATTTTCATACCCGAAGTATGTCTAATTTCAGATTCAGTACACAACGTTCATTAACTATCAAAGTTAGTACCCAAAGTTCACAAGTGACATCAAATGTACTATCATATTTTAACTTGTTGTTTTTTGAAGATATGAAAATCCGGAAAACTGAAAGCTTGAGCTTTATTTCTTGGAGGAGAAGAAAATTATAGAACTTCTTCAATGACCTAATTTCTGATGCTTGTGTGTGTTTATATACATGTGTTTCCTCTCACTAATTTTCAATAGGATTTGATCCTGTGTGTGTACATACAGCATGTATATGGTATGATTCTTCTATTTTGTCTTCTTGCATGGCTTCTATTTTGTCTGTTTGAGAGCTTTTACACCCCCCTCTTAAGTGGTGCATGTATATCAATCATGCCCAACTTCATATGACCATTACTAATCACAGTAGGTAGCCAAGTTCAGATAATTCTGTCAAAAACTTGTACAATTCACAGCAATCCATCTAAGAACTGCTTAACAATTTCATGGCGGAATCAAACACGGAGCACACATCAGATCTAACAGGCGCAATAAGCAGAATATATTACACTGAGAAATCAATAGCCAATGCGCGACGCACTAAGATAAAAATTATAATTCACAATGTGACCAAAACATCAAAATCAGGAAAAGGGGCGCCCAAATATCAAAAATTAACTCGCAGACCTCCTATACCACGAATGAGAACCATATTCAACTGCGATAACATAGAAGGTAGGACACAAACCTTCGAGTGCGCAGGTCGAGTTCCTTTTGTCGATTCTCTGGAACCCCCAGGCGCTAGGGTTTCGAGTGCGCGGGTCGATCTCACTGCAAAGAGAAAAATAATCTTCGTCAAATCGAAGCATGGCAAATAAATTCTAAAACGATATTCGAAATTTGGACATAAAATGCAGAGCACCGGCGGATAGGACGGCGCACGCGGGGAATTCGGAGCTTTACCTTGCTGTGGGGGAAGAATGGTTGCGGGCGGAGAGGTTTCGTTGCTAGGGTTCATTGTGACCGCGTGGGGGGGGGGGGGGGTTATGCCTGGTGCGCGTGTAATTTGATGTTGGATCAGGAGCAATCTTGGAAGGAATTTTCATGATACGGGGGTACGCTTGTAATTTCACAACGTGGGCTTGAGCGAGATAAAATGATCCCACCCTCGGGCATGAGATGGTTCAGTCAGCCCAATAGGGGATTGTGCGCGGGCCTGGACTACGGTACCGGGCTGCAATCCACCAAAGTGAACGTGGGATGCTCTCGGATATCCCCAAAAATCTCTTCCCATCTCTCAAAGTGAATGCGCTCTTAGGGCTCTTGTTGGGACAGATTAAGCGCTGGAGATGGGCTTTTCTTTATTGGACCCAATTTTATTTCCTACGAAGTGGGCCTAATTTTTAATTAAAGGCCAAGTCTCAGCTTTGGGCTGGATAAATTTAAATTAATTAGTGGGCCTATGTTTCGGTCAAGTCCATTTGAGCCGTATTTGTTGGGGCCAATATTACTATGCTTGGGCTTGAACAAAATTTAAAGCATAATCCTTTGGTCCTGGGCCATGGTTGAGTTAAGGGCCCACATCAATTGGATTTGGGATATAATTATTAGGGAAAATTGTTTATTTGTGCTCGATAAATTAAAAAGATTAAGTCTAATTTTGGACTTAGATTTATAATAAATGTTAGATCTAATATTTGAATCGGATGTTACGTGAACATTCCATAAAAATAAGTATGAGACTTATGTAGAAATTATTGACAAATAATGAACCACTTTATTTAATTCACTTATAAGTGTGATTTAAATATATGGTGGAAATGTGAGGGGTGTCTTCCTAAAGTTAAAATACTTACATCCAAGAAAGTTAAAATGTTTTATTGCAAGGTTGTACTTATAATGGAAAATTATAAGCAATGAGAAGCCCTTTATCACATTTAAATAACTACTCTCTATTAATGTCATAGTTGTTGACTACTTATAATCAAAGAATAACTAAACTGTTCTATTAACCAAACAGATAATTGAAAAGGTAGTTGTAAAGTCATAAAGAGAAATGTGACTTAAGCCTTTGAAAAATGAGTTGATATACATGGAAACCCAACCTAATTGACTGGTGATCCCAAGATTTAGGTTCAAAGGGACAACCTACTTGTATAAAGACTCGTAACATCACTATGGGGGAAGTTATCCCTTATCAATTATTTAAATAGTGATATTTGTGGAGAGAGCATAAGCATTGGCTTTTAATGATTCTTGCGTCGAAGAGCCGAGCATAGTAGTGTACTTATAATTAAAATCGCATATGTGAGAGAGAAATGGGGCCGCTTCAGAGAGAATTATGTGAGGCTCAATTCTTAGAACTCTTACAAAACTAGACGTATGTTCAGGACCATGAATGAACGTTATTATGAGAACTAAAATATGTTTGGGAGATCGTTTACACAAATGGCAGAATAGTTCAAAAATATCGCGTATACTGGTCAGCCAGTAAAATAAATATGCTTTCACAATGAAATGTTCAAATGGTTAACACTTACCTATCCTATGAAGGGTTTAACTGTTGGATTTTATCACCAAAACTCCTACTGTCAAAATTTTCTTCATGTGGGGGATTGTTGGAAAATAATGAAGAAAATTATTATTTTCTTGGACCTTTTATCCAAATAGCTGTAGGATAATTTTATAATTTTAAATCTTATAACCCCTACAATAATGGAGAGGTAGTAGTGGTGTGTAACACCGAAATTCAATGAGTATTGACCCCACAATCTCTTAATTTGCAAGTTTAAAGGTCATATGTTAGCCTATATAAACACTACAAAAAAACAACAGTTTTACGAGGGAAAAATTGAGGGAATTAATTTCCCTCGAAAATTTCCGAGGGAAAACCGAGGGACAGAGAATTCCCTCGGTTATTTCCGAGGGAATATAATTCCCTCGAAATTTCCCTCGAAAATTCAGGCGCCAAAACATGCCGCCATAATTACCGAACGAAAAATCAAGGGAAATACAAATCCCTCGGTTTATTTTTTATTTTTTTAAATATTAATTAAATTTCCGAGGGAATGCAATTTCCCTCGAAAATATTCCGATGGAACATGGATTCACTCGGAATGATTTCGAGGGAAATTGTATTCCCTCGAAAATTTAATTAATATTAAAAAAATAAAAAAATTAATTAAATTCGTAAAAAATAGAAAAAAACAATAAAAAAGTAGGATTTATTTTCGGGACTCCGAGTCGCACCCCTCCCCGCCACGGTCGTAATTTTTTGGGTTTTGTTTCTACTTTTTAATATTTTTCTATTATTTCAGTTTTTTCCGGAAATAAAACCTATTTTTTTCCTATTTTTTTCGGTTTTATTCATTTTTTAGATGAATAAAACCGAAAAATCCGAAAAAATAGGAAAAAATAGTAAAGAATAGAAACGAATCCCACCATTTCACGACCGGGGCGGGGAGGAATGCGCCTCGGCGTCGTGGACCCACGGGCGTCGGGCGTCGATCGTTCCGCACGCGTTTTCTATTTTTTTTCAATTTAAAAAAAAAACCCGAAATAATAGAAAAAATAGTAAAGAAATAGTAAGAAAACTCAATAAATTATGACCGGGGCGGGAGAGGGTGCGCCTCGGGGTCCCGGAAATAAAACCTATTTTTTTCCTGATTTTTTCTATTTTTTTCGATTTTTTTTATTTTTTTTTAAAAAGCGAGGAATAAAAATCCCTCGGAATTACGAGGGATATTAAATTCTCTCGGTTTTTAAAAAAATAAAAAAAATCGAAAAAAATAGAAAAAAAATAGAAAAAATGTGAAAACTCGACCGATCCTATCATCTTAGGCACGTGGGGTGGTTTTGACCCCAAATTCGATCGGAGAATACCAACGAGCCACGTGCGTGTCCACACGTGTCGTGGGATTCGACCAACAATAAGATACGAAGGATCGATGAACTCCTTCGGTTGGAAACGCGAAGGAGCGTAGCGTGTGATTTTTCCATATTGGAGGAGGGGTTCGCCTCGACGTCGTGGAACCACGGGGGTCGGGCGTCGATCGTTCCGCACGCGTTTTCTATTTTTTTCGATTTTAAATGAATAAAACCGAAAAATCAGAAAATATAGTAAAAAATAGAAACAAAACTCGAGAATTACGACCGGGGCGGGGAGGGGTGCGCCTCGGCGACCCGGAAATAAACCCTATTTTTTTCTATTTTTTTTCTATTTATTCCGATTTTTTTATTTTTTATATTTTCGAGGGAATTCAAAATCCCTCGGTTTTCCGAGGGATTTTGAGTCCCTCGGAAAGTCTAACCTAATTAAGGCAGCGGGCTCCCCCCCGCTGTCACTCTGTGTTTCAGAAACAAAAAAAAAAAAACAGAAAGAAGGAGAAAGAAAGAAAAAGAAAGAGAAGGAGAAAGGACCGCCGTGAGCCGCCGCCGCGCTCGAACCGCCCGTCGCAGCCCGATCCGCCGCCAGCAACAGGGAGCAGGTCGCCGTCGTTAGCCGCCGTCCGAAGCTTCGCCGCCGTCAGCCTTCGCCCACCTTCGCCGTCAGCCGCAAGGACAGGTTTTTTCATTTATTTTTTATTTTTGTATTTTATTTGTTTTAATTTTCAATTAGGGTTTTAATTACTCGTCGTCCGCAGCCCGTCGCCGACCGCCCAAAGCCGTCCCGTCGCAGCCCGAAAGTGCGCCCGTCGCCGCCCGTCCACAGTCCCTTGAACAAAGTAAAAAAAAATTCAGTTTTTTTTTATTTTTTAATATTATTCAGTTTTATTTGTAATTATAGATAAATTTATGGTTTTAATTTATGTTTTATATTTAATTTTAGAATTAGGGGTTAATTTAGGGTTAGTTTTAGAGTTAACTTTATGGTTAATTTGTAATTAGGGTTAGTTTATAATTAGAGCCAATTTAGTAATAATTAGATAATTAGGGGCCTATTTATTAATAATTACGTAATTAGAGTTCAAATTAAGGAATAATCAATTAATTAGGGTCCAATTTAGCAATAATTATACAATTAGGCCAATTTAGTATTAATTGAGAAATTAGGGTTCAATTTAGTAATAATTATAAAATTAGGGTTTAATTTAGTAATAATCAATTAATTAGAGTCCAATTTAGGAATAATCGATTAATTAGGGGTCAATTTAATAATTATTACACAATTGGGGTTCAATTTAGTAATAATTACAAAATTAGGGTTCAATTTAGGAATAATCGATTAATTAGAGTCCAATTTAGGAATAATCAATTAATTAGGATCCAATTTAGCAATAATTACACAATTAGTTGCCAATTTAGTATTAATTGAGAAATTAGGGTTCAATTTAGTAATATTATAAAATTAGGGTTCAATTTAGTAATAATCAATTAATTAGGGTTCTGGAGTACACTTGTCTATAGAGAGTGCACACAGCACCCGTACAGAGATTGTCCTCCTCAAACGCCCTCCCCATGTCGGCTCCAAATATACTTAATTCAGACAACGTATTTGGAGCAGACATGGTGAGGGTGGTCGAGAAAAGCGATGACCTGTATTCGAGTGTTGTGTGGCTCTTTATAGACAACGTGTCTACTTCAGAATCTACCTATCTAGAAGCAATCTTGTATTAGGATTTATCATTAGATTATTCACTCATTATATTGTGTATATATTGTTCATGCATAAGAGGCCGTGGTGATCGGCCGGGGTTTTAAAAAAAATTTGTATATATATTGTTCATGCATGGGAGGCCGTGGTGATCGGCCGGGGTTTAATTTTATTTATATATAATATTGTCATTGGTGTTGTTGGTTGTATACCGTCGGATGTTGACGTGTGGGTGACGGCGCCGGCCGGGAGGTTTTGTCCCTCCAATAGCGGGTTTTCAAATCTTATTTTTAAAAACGTGATAGGGTGTCACGGTATTTTATTTAAGTTTTCAAAATATTTTCAGAAAAATATGACGGTGGTAATTGCTTATTTGGAACCTTGGCGAAGTGACGCGATACATATGAATCACTTGTTTTAGAATTAATAACATATTGAAAATTTTGAAACGAAGTTTCGAATTATTCCACTTTTCCTTAGACCCGTTTAAGATTTAGTATCAAATATAGAGTTTGATATTTTTCTTAATTTGAATTTATTAATGCTTTTGGTGTCTAATATATACTGTATTTTGTGAAATACTCGTATTATTATCAAATAAATTTATCAGATGCGGTTGCGTCGAGAATCCAGTAGCGCAGGTCGATCAGATATGGGGTCGGCCCATCATTTATCTGATTTTGAGACCGACTACATGGGTCTCGGTAGCGATCATCCAGCGACGCAGACCCCGACACATACGCCGTCGTCGCATACACCATCGCAGACCTCGTCCGACGCGGGTACGTCACGGACCCGACGACAGTTGTTAGCACCGTAGAGGGGTATGACTCAAGTTTATATTGCAGGAGCGAAGTAAGTAAATCAATGATTTTAAAATTATAATTATCATTATGATTAATTTTTATTAAGTGAAAAAAATAAAAACACAATTGAATACAGGCTGCACAGCACATCGGGGAGGGTGTCCACTCTCCTCCGTDTVATCTTTGWGAGGGATCTYCATCYCKCYGRGTGGTGCTATAAGGCGGTCCCTAAGGAGATTAAGGCGTTGTGGTGGGAGATGTTTAAGGTAATTATTATTTTGTGTCCAAATTTATTAGTATTTACCGTAAAAACACAATCATATGTTTCAATTGAATTGTAATTAATATTTTATTTTTGCAGGAGGTTTGTTATTGGGATCCGGCGGAGTATAGTGAGAAAGACATAAGGAAGGTATTTTTTCCGATGATCGGGGACCTTTACGGGAAGAAGCTTAACGAGTATAGGCAGCATATTGCCTCCCATGCTGGTGGTCGGCCGGAGTGCCTGACCGAGGAGGTCTATAGGTATACGATTTTGTTATGTGTTTTTTTATTAAATTAGAATTTTTTATTTATAACATATGAATTATATCGTATCTTATATATCATCCATTTCAACTAGGGCTTGGAAAATTGAGTGGGATAAGCCCGAGAACAAGAAGAAATTCGAGCAGTGCAGCAAGAATAGGAAGAGCGAGCCTGCTGGACCGGGGACTGGGATGTCGAAGCACACGGGGGGGTGCTAGATCTACCATCGACTATGCCTTGGATATAGTAAGTAACGGCTATTTATAATATAATAATCTATTATTTATTTGTTTAATTTTAATGCTAATTATTTGAAAATTCTATTTGAATACAGGAGCGGGAGACGGGTTCGCCGGCTACGTGCTACGATCTTTTTAAACGTACGCACCAGAAGAAAGACGGCGCGTAGATCGACACGAGATCTGCTAATATTAACGTGAGTCTCTTTTTTATTTTTAACTTATTTCTTTCATTTTAACGTAAAATTTTAATAACGAGTTGTATTTCAGGAGGAGTACGAGAGACATCTGACCCAGGAGCAGGAGCGTGCGTCTTCCCAGGAGGAGAGTAACGAGGTTGACCAGGGACCAGGTTTTTCTCGGCGTCGTCGGTGTGGAAGAAGGGACGGCTTTACGGCACCGGCGCGTATGGGAAGATAGTGGGCTGCTACGAAAGGGTTTACTGAATGGCGACTCTTCCACCTCCTCCTCATCCCAGGCTGATAGAAGACAGATCAGAGAGCTCGAGGCGCAGGTCGAGGCTCAGAGGGCGCAGCTTGAGGCATTGCAGCAGCAGGCAGCCGAGGAAAGGCGACAGCGTGCGGAGGAGCGCCGGCAGCAGGAGGATTTTCAGGCGCGGACGAACGCCCATATGGCTGGAGATGTACGCTCGTTTCCAGCAGCAGTTCCCCGCTCCCTATCAGCAGCAGCAGCAGCAGTTTCCCCCTCCCCATCCATAAAACACTTTTATTTATCTAATAAACTTTGTTACTGTTTCGATCGAACGCATGTAATTCATAAATTTTCAAATATTTTTTTATTATAATTGATTTATTTATTTGACTTTTCTTTAATTGCTTTTTTCAATTTTTGGGGAATTTTAATAATTAAAACAAAAAATTAAAAATTAATTAAAAAAAAATAAAAAATTCGAGGGAATGGGACTCCCTCGGAACTCCGAGGGAAATATATTCCATCGGATTTTTTCAATTTACGAGGGAATATAATCCCTCGGAATACCGAGGGAATGGAAATCCCTCGGAAATCCGAGGGATTTTATTCTTTCGGAAATTGAAGTATTCCGAGGGAAGTGTTCCCTCGGATTTCCGAAGGATTGTCCGGTAATGGTTTCGAGGGAAAAAATCCCTCGAAATTCCCTCGGTTTTGTAATTCTGAGGGATTTATTTCCCTCGAAACTGATTTMCGAGGAAGGTTTTTTCGAGAGATTTTTTCCCTCGAAATTTCCCTCGGTTTTACCAAAACCGAGGGATTTTTGCTTAATTCCGATGGAAAAATCCCTCGAAAATTTTGAGTTTTTTTGTAGTGAAAAAGGCTAACAATACAACAATTGAGCACACAAGAAACAATCACATTTCCACACATTTTGCATAAGAATAAACAATGCATATTGATCAAAAGTTTCTTAGACTCTTGCATTTTTGTGATAAAACTCAGGCATGATTATTAGTTCGCCGGATACGAAAGGTAATTCAATTTACCCATCTTATCCAGGAAATCAGACGTTCGAAATATGGGACGAATCTATTTTAAGGAAAACGTATTGAACACATGCTTCGGATTTATATATAAACGTTGAGATTCCAGTTTTTACGTTGTAAAAATGGTAACAATTTATATTAGAAAATATCCCTATTCGATTATAATTTACTTTTATTATTTTGTGAAATTCTTTCCTACAATTGTATTTGTCAATCCTACTTTAATAAATGAGAAATACTGTGTCTTAGTTTTTCACATGCATGTTGCCTGAAAATGGTGTTCAATATGGTTGATTCAAAAGAATTTGATCTGTGGGCTTTTTATTGTTTTACTAAAGAATTAATTACAAAAATTACACAAAGGTTTGGAATAATTTCAATAAACCACTTGCAGCTTGATTTGGCTTGAGTATTACCTTGAGGTTAGATCGAGCTTCACAGGCATTGTGACAGAATGTAAAATCTATTCAAGAGTGTCTAAAAATGAAAATGTTCAAAACTTATTATTATTTTTTAAAAGTTTGGTCTTACATTAGAAAATAAAGAAAAGAAAAACCTCACAACCCACCCTCAGGTCACTTGAGCCGAATACATAAAATTTTGTTACTTGACACTCTTATCACCAAACTAATTCATTGTAAACAATGGAAATGTTCAAGTTTCTAAACTGATAAGTTTTTTTTTAGTGTGTATATGTTTGCGTGCGCAAGTGGGGATATTCAAGTTATTGATAGTAATTTAATTTTGAACTAATTCATTGTAAAAAATGGAAATGTTCAAGTTTCTAAACTGATAAGTTTTTTTTTGTTTTTTTTTTAGTGTGTGTATGTTTGTGTGCGCAAGTGGGGATATTCAAGTTATTGATTATTAAGTAATTTAATTTTGTTTTATTTATTGGTTTAACTCAGTGTAACAAATGGACAATGCACAAGTATATAATATTTAAAACATATAATCGGGTAGCCCAGCTGTCAAAATCGGAAACCGGGCAAGCCCAGCCCGGGGCGTGTCCAACACCAAACGAAAATTTCAGATTGGGCCGGGCCGAACCAAAAAATCAGGTCGACAATTTCATGGCAAATGGTGCAAGAGTAAAAGGAAAATGTCGGGCCAGTCGGGCCAAAAAAAGCCCCAGAGACAAAATCGGGCCAAAGATTGACTGCACTAGGTTCAGGTAAGGTGCAAACTTTGCACCTTACCCGAACCCGCTATTATAACATCAGGTTACTAACCGACCCGACCTGAAAGCAAATTAACAAATGGGTAATTAAGCCGACCCAACGGGTAAAATCGATACCCTAGGAACAAAAAGGCCTAGCTCTAAATGTCAAAGTCCTTTCCTAAACAATTAAAATGCTTAAACTTAACACATGGCTTTAATTTGGACTTTTAACTATTGCAATGAAAATGATAGGAATAATCGAACAAAATAGAGTAAGAGGGCTGTATGACATCAAAGGAAATCAAGAGGGCAAAATCGTCAACTGCCATGGATAAAATCCCCGAACTGAAATGGTGCTTAAACAATAACAACAAAAAAAAACACAGTAATAACAACAAAATTTTCTGTCGTGTTCATTAATCCGAAATCCTACATAGCAATCATCCAATAGCTTGGTCTTCAAGTAGAACCAGCTGTGCCTGATTTTCAAGGTACGCCTAGTAAATGCAACTTTAGATCCTGCAAAAAAAAAAAAAAGAACAAAGCAACAAAAGTTTCAGTGGAGAGGTTACACACACACACACACACACACACACATATATATATATATATATATATTGCATGGGTGCACTGAGTGGGTTTTGGAACAAGGGTCCATTCCCAAAATCAGGTTATTTTCCCAGAACATACTAGAATAACAAGTCAAATTCCTGGATTGCAAGAAAAGGAGAGATCGCATGCTAAATTTACATGGCAAAATGGAGTTCACAATCTAATTGATAGATTGATGTGTTATAAAGCATCTCATAGCTAACAAGCTTCCCTACACATCGAAATATTTGGAAAGCAATCAGACTGTTATACCAGAAAACACCACTCCCAAATTATGAGTACATACTTTATAAGCAAAAGCAAACTGCAAAACCAGTTAGCAGAAAACTTAAAACATAGCAACACAGGCTTTTCTTCGCTTAATTTTTGCCTTTTAATAATTCTATCTTCTAAACTACCAAGGGAGTTTTGGCAAACACGCACACAAAAAAAAGTAATTCTCAGCTTTTTCACTGTAAAATAAAATCTCAGTTTTGTGTTTGCAAATACAACCTTCTGATTCTGCTTCCAATTAATCACAATTTTAATGCTAGCAGGGAGGGTGCTTTAGATTTCTCATTCTACTTTTGATATGACTTACACACAAATAAAACAAAAGAAAGACTTACCCTCTCTACTTTTCTTGTTCTTTCAGGGGAAAAAAGGTTAAGCCTTGAAGATAATTTTAGAGCTAATTTTCACATAACACACACATATAGGGCCAAAGAATTTGTATTGAAACATATCAACATACACCGCTTCACTAAATCTCACTTCTCCTACTTATGATGTAAACCGAGAACCAATCATCATAGCCGTCCTCATTTTACAACCTGAAAAGCGACAACTTAATAAAAGCTACATATAATGGCCGAATTTTTGAGGCACACCCTTAACAAAACCTAATAATCTTCGGCTAAAACTACACTTTTCAAATCATGTATGTTAAAGCAGGTCAAACAACAATCATAGTCATCGACAAGATTCAAGTTCTTAACTCATGAAACTTAACCTTTACATACTCACAATAACTCCAAGAAACAAGAAAACAAACACAGCAGCCCAATTACAAAATCAGATTTATCTATTAGACATCAATCAATGTTTTTATATATTCCCATGAAAACAATGTGTCTGTATTAGTGCACAACTATACCAAAGTTAAGAAATTCAAAGCACCACACCAACCTCCAGCAACGCCTGCTGCTCGCGTGGGGCCCCCTCGAACGTACTCCCGACGAAAAACGAAAATGAGGTCGGAAATAGGTTCCTCCTCAAATCCCCAATCTCCTTCTCAGGTTTCCCGTTCTATCGGTTTGATAACCTAATCACGTCCTTAATTTACATTTCGACTTCACTCGCCAGCGCGTCCAGATCCTCTCCGTCAGCGGCGGCTGAGGGGCGGTCCTCGAGCCACCTCTGCCACCAGGTAGGGTTTCGTGCGGACCAGGCTGGTGACGCGGAAGCGTTCCTGGCCCTTGCAGATGAGGAAGAAGCGGTCGTCGACGAGGCGCTCATGCTTGACGACCTCGCCGACGCAGCCGACGTCGGCCGTGCCGGTGGCGGGATCGGTGTAGATCACGCCGAACCGGAGGTCGGTGTGGAGGAGCGTGTGCATCATCATGCGGTACCGGAACTCGAAGATTTGGAGGGGGAGGATCGCGCCGGGGAAGAGGACCAAGGGGAGGGGGAAGAGGGGGAGCTCCACGACGTCGTCCGACTTGGGGGGGTTGGTGTGGTGCTTCTCCGAGAAGGAGGAGGCGGAGCAGGTGAGGGGATTCGGTTTGCGCCGCCGCTGGCAGCGGTGGTGCGGCGGAGCGAAGAATTCACAGGATGGTTTGGGGTAATTGGTCGGGTTTAAGTGGGGTTTCTGAGAAATTAAGGAAGAAGAGGAAGATTGAGGGGAATGTAAGAGTTGAGGCAAAGCCATTAGAGTTTTCTTTCTTTTCTTTTTTTTTTCAAGCTATGAGAGGGAATGGGGAAAAGTGTGAATTAATTAATGGTATAAGTGAAGAAAGAATTGATGATTAGGATTATGTGGAGGAGGTGGGAGATTGAGAGGGTTGAATATTTATTCTTTAGTCTTCCATGGGTGTTGATTTAATTAACAGTGCGAAGGAGTGACTGAGTAAGGTATGGTATGGATAATGGTGAGGGAGAAGAAGAATGCTGCCGGATGTGGTGTTGAGGTTTACACGTGGAAATGTGTTTATCTGGGAGCCTATGGAGCACGTGCGTCCTCTTTCGATTAACATTGTGAAAGCGACGGATATACTAATGGGAACTTTATAAATTTTCAATTAATAATAAGAAGTATCAGATTAAGTTTACATGCTTTTCATACGATGACAGTATTCGAAAAGGCGTCAAAAGGCAAGCGTAAAACGCGTACAAAACGCCCCATCGATAGAGTAAGCGTGAAAAAAGATGGTCAACACAAAAGTTAATTGTCTAGGCGTGTTAATGCGTAAGTCTTTTCAATGATCGTATTTCTTTATTTTTAAATTGGGCCATAATATATGAGTATTTTATAAATTAATACCCCACACCCAAACTAAAAAGTCATGCAAGGTTAATATTTTGACTATGCATATAAGTTATAAGTCCTATCTTATTTTGCTTACATCTGATATTGTATTGGAGAAATATGAATATCAGATGATGATTAATTGTTACCTAATCGTATGAGCAAATAATTATTATTGTACTATTTAAATGTAATAGTTAGTTAATTTTGTATGAATGTTTATTATTGTGCTAACTTTTATTTATATATATATATATACGATTCTATCAGAATTCTGATTTATTCTCAAATAGAAGAAGAAATAGATTCATCATTCCACCATAATCAATGCAAGAACGCGTGAATGATTCAGGTATCTCGATTGAAATTCCCACAAATGACATTTTCCGTAAAAATAATATTCTTGCGTATTTCGATGATGCTCGATACAGAAGAAAGAGTTCAGGTATTACTAAATACGGGAATGTAGAAATGCATTCAATCTTCAATATATATATATATATATATATATATATATATATATATAT
>BMAC01000635.1:585370-617513 GCA_014905375.1 Phtheirospermum japonicum | reverse complement strand
ATGACATCAAAGGAAATCAAGAGGGCAAAAATCGTCAACTGCCATGGATAAAATCCCGAACTGAAATGGTGCTTAAACAATAACAACAAAAAAAAACACAGTAATAACAACAAAATTTTCTGTCGTGTTCATTAATCCGAAATCCTACATAGCAATCATCCAAATAGCTTGGTCTTCAAGTAGAACCAGCTGTGCCTGATTTTCAAGGTACGCCTAGTAAATGCAACTTTAGATCCTGCAAAAAAAAAAAAAAGAACAAAGCAACAAAAGTTTCAGTGGAGAGGTTACAACACACACACACACACACACACACATATATATATTATATATATATATATTGCATGGGTGCACTGAGTGGGTTTTGGAACAAGGGTCCATTCCCAAAATCAGGTTATTTTCCCAGAACATACTAGAATAACAAGTCAAATTCCTGGATTGCAAGAAAAGGAGAGATCGCATGCTAAATTTACATGGCAAAATGGAGTTCACAATCTAATTGATAGATTGATGTGTTATAAAGCATCTCATAGCTAACAAGCTTCCCTACACATCGAAATATTTGGAAAGCAATCAGACTGTTATACCAGAAAACACCACTCCCAAATTATGAGTACATACTTTATAAGCAAAAGCAAACTGCAAAACCAGTTAGCAGAAAACTTAAAACATAGCAACACAGGGCTTTTCTTCGCTTAATTTTTGCCTTTTAATAATTCTATCTTCTAAACTACCAAGGGAGTTTTGGCAAACACGCACACAAAAAAAAGTAATTCTCAGCTTTTTCACTGTAAAATAAAATCTCAGTTTTGTGTTTTGCAAATACAACCTTCTGATTCTGCTTCCAATTAATCACAATTTTAATGCTAGCAGGGAGGGTGCTTTAGATTTCTCATTCTACTTTTGATATGACTTACACACAAATAAAACAAAAGAAAGACTTACCCTCTCTACTTTTCTTGTTCTTTCAGGGGAAAAAAGGTTAAGCCTTGAAGATAATTTTAGAGCTAATTTTCACATAACACACACATATATAGGGCCAAAGAATTTGTATTGAAACATATCAACATACACCGCTTCACTAAATCTCACTTCTCCTACTTATGATGTAAACCGAGAACCAATCATCATAGCCGTCCTCATTTTACAACCTGAAAAGCGACAACTTAATAAAAGCTACATATAATGGCGAATTTTTGAGGCACATCCCTTAACAAAAACCTAATAATCTTCGGCTAAAACTACACTTTTCCAATCATGTATGTTAAAGCAGGTCAAACAACAATCATAGTCATCGACAAGATTCAAGTTCTTAACTCATGAAACTTAACCTTTACATACTCACAATAACTCCAAGAAACAAGAAAACAAACACAGCAGCCCAATTACAAAATCAGATTTATCTATTAGACATCAATCAATGTTTTTATATATTCCCATGAAAACAATGTGTCTGTATTAGTGCACAACTATACCAAAGTTAAGAAATTCAAAGCACCACACCAACCTCAGCAACGCCTGCTGCTCGCGTGGGGCCCCCTCGAACGTACTCCCGACGAAAAACGAAAATGAGGTCGGAAATAGGTTCCTCCTCAAATCCCAATCTCCTTCTCAGGTTTCCCGTTCTATCGGTTTGATAACCTAATCACGTCCTTAATTTACATTTCGACTTCACTCGCCAGCGCGTCCAGATCCTCTCCGTCAGCGGCGGCTGAGGGGCGGTCCTCGAGCCACCTCTGCCACCAGGTAGGGTTTCGTGCGGACCAGGCTGGTGACGCGGAAGCGTTCCTGGCCCTTGCCAGATGAGGAAGAAGCGGTCCGTCCGACGAGGCGCTCATGCTTGACGACCCTCGCCGACGTCGGCCGTGCCGGTGGCGGGATCGGTGTAGATCGCGCCGGGGCAGAGGGGGAGCTCCCACGACGTCCGTCCGACATGGAGGGGTTGGTGAGCAGGTGAGGGGATTCGGTTTGCGCCGCCGCTGGCAAGCGGTGGTGCGGCGGAGGCGGAAGGAATTCACAGGAGGTTTTGGGTAATTGGTTTTAGGGTTTTAAGATTTGGGGAATGTAAGAGTGAGGCAAAGCCATTTAGAGTTTTCTTTTTTTTTTTTTTACCATTAATTAATAAACTCATTATTAAAGAACAAAAAAAAAATTCAGATTATTAAAGAAAAAAAAAAAAAAAAAATCACGTGAGAGGACCAAACATTATTTTTCTACTAAAATACACCGACTACAAAGAATCGGCAACATCTAACCAGATTAAACGAAAATTAAGCGGCAGACTTATAATTAATGAAACCACAAAATAAATTAAGCGCACATTTGTTCAACTTGAAAAAAAAATCAAAAAGACAAATGGAAACTTAACAAGCAATGGCCTCAGGGGGCGGATTTACCATTGGCAACTTGAGGTGGCCACGCCCCCCTCAAAAAAATTCTAAAACACTAGTACTATTTATGATTTTTTTTTTTTTGTATTAGTTATATATATACATTGGGCCTCCCTAAACTTACAAAATTCTAGTTTGATCTAGTGGTTTGGAGCTTAATTTCTTCTCAAATGGTCCATGGTTCAACTCTTACTTTTGCCCATTTTTCCTTCTTTTTTCTATATTTGTTCTCTTGTTTTTTTATATTTTTTATGTTTCTTTTTATATTCATCTTTATTATTTATTTCTTTTTGATTTCCTTCTCTTTTTTTTTATCCACTAATTCATATATTCTTTATCCTTCATTTTCCTTTCTTTTTATTTTCCTCTTTTTCATTAACTAAATTTAAAAATAAAAATATAGAATTAAAAACATCACCGCTCCCTCTTTCTTTTTATCTTTCTCTTTCTCGTTATTTACCTTAAAAAATAACAATATAAAACTAAAAGAATATTGCCAATTTCTCTCTTTTTTCCTCACATTTTCTTTTTTTCTTTCCATATTTTCACAAATTAATGGTACCAACTTAAAAGTAAAAACATATCTTTCTCATTTTTCTTYAACTTTCTCTAGATCCTTYTTTTTCCTTCTTGTTTTTTATTTAATATCCTATCTAATTTATCGTAACACCAAAAGGTGAAAAATATATATTTCTTTCCTTGATATAACACGAGTCGATTATCATCATTTTCACAAATTATTTTTGTCTAATACGCGGCCTCTCCTAGCGAAGAATTCTAGATCCGCCCCTGAATGGCCTGATGGCGCTCGTTCTCGACGTGGAGTCGATTCATGCCCTCGAATGTTGCAACCTCTCATCCGACCATCTCAGCGAGTTCCTGGACCGCTGCCTCAAAGGCCATGCCTCTCAGTCCCTCCTCTCTGTAGAGCCTAGACATGGCTTCACCAACCGTTTCGCCATGAGCCATTTGCGCCAACACCCGGTCGTAGCCATTCACGAGTAGCAGTCTCTGTGCGATCGATGGACCCAGAAACTGACGGTAAGAGCGGTTAACTTGAAAGATGATCATGTCGCGGAGGGGAAGACGTTCTGATATCGCGTTTTTCGTCTCCGACGGCAGAGCATCAAAGAGGTCCATTTTTTTTTTTTCCTTTTCTTGATTTTTTTTCTTTCTTTTTGATTTTCTTGGAAACCGATTTCTTTCTTTCTGTATTTCTTGAAAAATGTTTGCAAAAGACGAAATTTGATAGCTTGCGGGATATAGTGTGTGTGTGTGTCTGTATATATATATATATATGAATGTTTATATGTGCAAGCTAGATAGAAAGAAAAATCAGTATATACGTTATGTATATATCTATCCCGCAAGCGGGAAAGAAAGAAAACGAATCTATATGCATATACATACATATATATACGTATACATACATATATATATATATACACTAGTGGCACGTGGTGACAATATAAAGTTTTGGAATGGATGATGAAATGGGTTAGAAGTTCATGGGTGGGTTTTTAGAATTAGATAGAGTATTTTACTCAATTGAAAGTTCTAAATATTTTAATTTGACCCAATAAGTTTCAATTTAGTCCCTCCCAAAACAGCTCTTGGAAAATTTCAAATTGGCCCGTTAACTTTTGAAAGTTTCTTAAATTTCTTATTAACCCCAAATATTTTATTAAATTCTCAAAAACGTATAACTTTATAGTTTTTCACCCAAAATGAATCAAACAAACTCCAAATAATTTCAAGTTTGAACCATGACTTCATTGCGACATTTTCATAAGCAGGGCGAATCTAAAATTCAAGTGTTATCTTTTTAACATCTAACTTTAAGAATCGAGACACGAATGTTCTTAATTTCGCGAAAATCTCAATATACAAATCATAAAACTAATCATATCCCAATATAAAAATCACAAATTAGAAAATCCCAATTACAAAAATCACGAAATCCCAATTAAAGCAAATCATGATTTATTTATTTATTTTGGTAGATGAAAAGTTTTATGGCCGGAGATTTAAAAATTACTGGGGTTATATTTATCCGACTATAAAAAATGACAAATTATTTATAAATATTCAACATTATGATTTACAAAATCTTTCGTTTGGTTAAGTTGGAAATTATCTACTGAGCAAGTAAACAAAAAAACATAACGCGTTCAAAAAATAATTAAATATGCATAGACCATGATAATATAAATTTCAAAATTATCTACTAAGCAAGTAAATAAAAAAAACAACACATAACGCGTTCAAAAAATAATTAAATATGCATTGACCATGATAATATAAATTTCAAATAATGGTATTACAACACATAACGCTTTATATATATATTCATTAGTTTAAAACCCGTGTATTACACGGGATTTATAAAATACTAAATATAAAGATATTTGTAAAAATTATAAAATTTTAAATTAAAAATAAAATATTGAGAAGATGTCTCAATCATACCCTGTTCAATTTATTAATTATTATAATTATTAATTAATATTATATTTTAATATTTAGATTAAATTCGTTAATAATTATATTTACATACTTATAAGAATACAAAAGATGTCACATTTTCAACCTATCTCAAATATATACTAATCAATAATTATTAACTCTTTTTATATTTTTACATTTAGATCAGTTTTGTTAATATAGTTACATACTTTGAAAATTCAAAAATATTTAAAATTAACTAATATTATATAATTTTATTTTATAATATTTAGATAGAATTCATTACGAATATTTAGTTACATACTCCAATTATTGCAAATATATCATAATTTACATATACAAAATATTTAAAATTTTAAAAATAAATTATTTTAACTTTTATTATAAATAAAATTTATATAATTATTTTCATAAATAAATTTTTTTTTGTAATTAAAATTATTTCATATGCAAATATCTCTTTTAATTAAAATAATTAATTTAAGTTTTTTTCTAGTAATTTAATATGAATTATTTATATTTTTATATTAGGAGTATAAAAGAAAATTATTGAATTAGACAAAATTTAATAAAAGAAAACTATTAAGTTAGGCTAAATATAATAAGTTAGGTATATATTAGGCTCAGATATCACATAAGCAAAAATCACCAATTTATTATTATTATTATTATCCAAGCGAAACATACACATAAATTAGGAGGATTTTACATTAATATATACTTGTTTAACACCCGCGTATTACACAGAACTTATCAAAAGATAAATATACAAAATATTTATGATAATTACTGAATTTTAAATCTAAAATAAAAAATTAAAATAATGTATTCTCAACCCGTGACTTGCAATTTTTTTATTATTATTATCCAAGCAAAGCATACACATAAATTAGGAGGATTTTGCATTAATATATACTTGTTTAACACCCGCGTATTACACGGGACTTATCAAAAGATAAATATACAAAAAATTTATAATAATTACTGAATTTTAAATCTAAAATAAAAAATTAAAATAATGTATTCTCAATCCGTGCCTTGTACATATTTAATCTATTTATTAATTATTACAAATATTAAATAATTTTTTATTTGATGTTTAAATTAAATTCATTAATAATCTTAATTACATACTTACAAAAATTCAAAAGGCGTCACATTCTAAACCCATATCTCTATTTTATTTATTATTATTATTAAGTCATTTTATATTAATGGTTAAAATAAATTAGTTAATAATTATTAGTTACTTATTTTGAGATATTCAAAAATATCATACTCTCAACCCGTGTCACATTGTACTGGTGTATAATCAATGTTTATTAGGTTTATTAAATAAATAATATAAATTTAATTATAAATTGAAAAAATAAAACAACTTTAAAAAATTAGGCCGGGACGCTAGTGACAAACGCGTCCCACCCATTAAAATTAAATTAAAAAATTGAAAAAATGGGACGCTAGTGACAAACGCATCTCGGACCTTTTTAATTAAAAAAAATATTGGGGGCCGTTTTGGAAAAAAAAATGTTTTGGGAGATTGGGAAGCAGGTGTTAAACGCGTCCCGGGTGAAATTTATATTAAAAAAAAGTTATGAACCGGGACACATTTGGCACAAACGTCCCGGGTGAGAATTAATTATCAAACGTTAATTAAGTAAAATTAATTGTTCTTCCTAAATTGGATTCATTAATTTCAATGGTTAATACAATGAAACATGATCTTAATTAATGTTCACATCTTAATTTAATTAAAAAGTCAAACGTTACCTCGTAAATTTTGCAAAAATATTATATATATATATATATATATATATATATATATATATATATATATATATATATTACTTAAAATAGATTTAATTGCTATTATTGCAATTAAATATTTTAAAAAATGAAAAAATATTTGAAGTAATTAAAATTACTTTATATAGATACATTCTACTTAAATTTATTTAACATATATACATACATACATACATATATATATATATATATATATATATATACACTAGTTCAACACCCGTGTATTACACGGGATTTACAAAAAACTAAATATAAAATATATTTGTGAAAATTATAAAATTCTATATTTAAAATAAAAAATTAAGGATGTGTATCTCAACCCGTGCCCCGTTCAATTTATTAATTATTATAATTATTGATTAATATTATATTTTAAAGTTCAAATTAAATTCAATAATAATTATATTGAATACTTATAAAAATTCAAAAGATGTCACATCTTCAACCCGTCTCTAATGTATACTAGTTAATTATTATTAACTCATTTTATATTTTTATATTTAAATTAATTTTATTAGTAATTATAGTTACATATTTTGAAAAATTCAAAATGTGCTATACTCTCAAGCCTCCTCGAATTGTGTTATTGTCTAATAAATATTAATTAATTATTTTATTATTTTATTGTTTTATATTTAGATTATTCATTACTACTATTTAGTTACATACTCCAATTATTGCAAATATATCATAATTTACCTATACTGAATATTTAAAATCTAAACAATTAATTATTTCAACTTTATTATAAATACAATTTATTTAATTATTTTCATAAATAATTTTTTAATGTGATTAAAATTATCTCATAGGTAATTTTTTTTCAAATAAAATAATTAATCTAGATTTTTTTTCTTCTAATTATATATGACTTATTTATATTTTTATATTAGGAGTGTAAAAGAAAATTATTGAATTAGACAAAATATAATTAAAAAAAAAACTATTAAGTTAGGCTAGATATAATAAAAAAAAAATTAAATAAGGCAAGATATAGTAAAACTAAAATATAAATGAGGTATATATTAGGCTCGGATGACACATAAGCAAATGAAGCACCAAGATTTTTTATTAYCCAAGCGAAACATACGAAGAAAACACATAAATTAGGAGAATTTTGAATTAATATATACTTGTTTAACACCCGTACACGAAACTTATTAAAAGATAAATATAATTAAAATACTTATTCCCAACTCGTAGTACATGTCTAATCTATTTATTAATTATTATAAATATTAAATATTTTTGTATTTGATGTTTAAATTAAATTCATTAAATCTTAGTTACATACTTGCAAAGATTCAAAAGGCATCGCATTATAAACTCGTGTCTAATATCTATTGTATTAATAATTATTATTATTAAATTATTTTATCTATTAATGTTTAGGACAAATTCGTTATTAATTATTAGTTACAAACTTTGAGATATTCAAAAGATATCATACTCTCAACCAGTGTCGCATTGTAATGGTTTCAATCAATACTTATTAATTATTAGTATATAATTTAATATCTTTATATTTAGATTGAATAAATTACTAATATTTAGTTATATACTTAGATTATTATAAATAACTCATATTTTACATATATAGAATATTTGAAAATCCAAAAATAAAATTATTTAAAATTATATGATCAATAAAAGTTGTTTAATTATTTTCATAATAAAAAATTTTTAATTAAAATTATTTAATATGTAGTTTTTCTTTTATTAAAACAACTAATTTAGATCTTATCTACTTATTATATATGATTTATTTCTATTTTTATATTATGAGAATCAAAGGAAAGTATTGAATAAGGAAAAATATAATAAAGAAAAAATTAAATTAGGTAAGATATAATAAAAAGAAAATAGGTAAATATTAGGATCGGATGACACATAAGCAAACGAATCACCAGAATTTTTTATTTGTCAAACGAAGCATACGAAGCAGACACATAGGTTAGGAGGATTTTGCATTAATATATAGGGGTGATATATATATATATATAGGATTGAGTTCAAATGAGAACCCCGTCATTATATGTGAACCTAGGGACTAATCCTGGCCTTAGATCTAATATTGCACAGTGCAATTATATGTCCAGGTTCATTGTGCTTTTTACACAGTATTGTAGTGCTAAAATCAGTCTAGTTTTTTTAATTTAATTATATATATATATATATTTTTTACGTTTTAAAACATACAATATGTATCTTAAATTGTAGGTCTTGAGAATGTGATTAATTTGATATATATTTCATTCAAAACGAATAAAATTTGAAATAGTTATGGTTTGTTGAAGATTTGAGTTTCATTTCAAAATTTTGAATTTGCAGTTTATAGACGAAATTTGCGATGCTTTTTGTGTAAAATCGTAGTGTTTTTTTCTTAATCTATTGTGCTTTCAAAAGAACAATGTAGTGCTCTTTGTAAACGTTGATATATGTCCAAAATACCATTTTTAATTAATTAATGCATTTTTTTACRTTATTACCATGCTGACATGTCATAATCTCAACCATCAAGATTATCCAATCTAATGGTCAAGATGAGTCACTAGGTTCACATATAATGACGGGTTCTCATTTGAACCCAACCCTATATATATATATATCATTACTTAAAAAAAAATTCTATTTCTTCTTTTTCTATATTCTACTTAAAATTCTATTGTAAGTAATATACATAAAAATATTTAAGTAATAGATTTTTTTTAAGTAATAGAATTTAAAAACGAAAAATATTTTAAGTAATTAAATATTACTTAATATATATACATTCTACTTAAATTTATTAGGTAATATATATATTAAATATTTTGCAATGATATATTTTTATATTAAGAGATTTAAAAAAAAAAGTATTGAATAAAGAATAATATAATAAAAGAATTAAATTAAGTATGATACAATAAAAAGAAAAGTATTAAATTAAGTAAATATTAGGCTCGGATGACACATAAGCAAACGAAGCACCATAATTTTTTATTTGTTAAACGAAACATACGAAGCAGACACATGATTTTGCATTAATATATAGGGGTGATATATATAATGCGGAATTTGAAAAGGAGTAACATTTATTAAAAATATTAAAAGAATAATATTAAAAATGGTACATACAAATCATAACATTATTTATCTATTACAGAAAAATTATTTTTCATAATAAATCATTCTTACCCATAAATAAGAACTTTTTTTTATGGTGAGTCAAGAATTAATTGTGAAATATATCAAAATGCCCTAAATTTTACAAAAAAATACTATCACATGTGAATATGTGATATTAAAAATCAAAATTTATAAAACACTGATAATTCTGTTGAAAACGTTGCACATCTAACTTGTAGTTTATATAATATTATTTTTTTATTATTTTTTATTTCTTTTTTTCTTGTATAAAATACTAATTTGTTCGTATATATATATATAATATGTGTGTTAATGCATTATATTGGGATTCGATAAAGAAATTCAAAATATATTTAATATTTATTTTTTCTTGGAGTAATAATTTATTTATTATTATTATTATTATTATTATTATTATTTATTTATTTTATCTTTATGTTTCCCTTTTTTTTTTTGGTATAACAATAGTTTTTCATATATACTTTTAATGTTATTTTAAATTCATTATATTAGTATTAGATTAAAAAATTTATGTTTATATTTTTTATATTTATTTCCCTTTTGTAATAATTTTATATAACCCGTATTTTTTTTAAATAAATATTTAAAACTCTAATGAAATTATTTAAGCTTTTATTATAAATAAAGATTAATTTAACTTATATAGATTTTTTATAATTGGATATAACTTGTTTTTATATATTAGGAAAATAAAAGTAAGATATTGAATTAGCCAATAAATATATAAAAGTATATAAAATTAGTTAACATGTAATGAAAGGAAAATATTGAATTAGACAAAATATAATATAAAAGAAATATTGAATTAAATAAATATAATTAAAAAAATTACTAAATTAAGCAAATATTAGGCTTGGATGACACCGAATCACCATAAATATTAGGCGAAATCATGACGCTTCATCGCTTCGCGTTTCCAACCGAAGGAGTTCATCGATTGATCATATCTTATTGTTGGTTGAATCCCACGACACGTGTGGATACGCACGTGCTCGTTGGTATTTTTCGATCGAAATCAGGTCAAAATCACCCCCACGTGCCTAAGATGATAGGATTTGTTTCAATTTTACGATTTTTCTATTTTTTTCGAATTTTTAATTAAAGAAAAACCGAGGGAATGTATTTCCCTCGGGTTTTTTAATTAAAAAAATAAAAAAAATAGAAAAAAAATATGATTTGTTTCCGGGACGCCGAGGCGCACCCCTCCCCGCCTCGGTCGTGAAGTCTTGGGGGGGGGGTTTCTATTTTTTACTAATTTTTCTATACCTTTCGAGTTTTTTTCCATTTTTCATCTAAAATTGAAAAAAAAAATAGAAAAAGCGTACTAAACGATCGACGCCCGACCCCCGTGGTTCCATGACGCCGAAACGCACCCTTCCCCACCCCGATCGTAATTTCTTGGGTTGTGTTTATATTTTTACTAATTTTTCTATTTTTCGAGTTTTTTTCCTTTTTATTTAAAATCAAAAAAAAAAAAAAAACGCGTACTAAATGATCGATGCCCGACCCTCGTGGTTCCACGACGCCGAGACGCACACATCGCCCTCTCGGCAAAATCACGACGCTTCGTCGCTTCGTGTTTCCAACCGAAGGAGTTGATCGATCGATCGTATCTTGTTGTTGGTCAAACCTCACGACATGCACGTGCTCGTTGGTATTTCTTGATTGAAATCGGGTCAAAACCACCCCACGTACCTAAGATGATAGGATTTGTTTCATTTTTACGATTTTTCAATTTTTTTCAATTTTTTTTTAATTAAAGAAAAATCGAGGGAAAGGTGATTCCCTCGGTTTTAAACCGAGAGAAATCCATTCCCTCGGTGTTTTTTTTAATTTAAAAATTTTCAAAAAAAATAGAAAAAATAATTAAAAAATAGGATTTGTTTTCGGAACGCCGAGGCGCACTCCTCCCCACCCCGGTCGTGAAATCTTGGTTTTTTTTTCTTTCTATTTTTAACTAATTTTCTATATCTTTCGAGTTTTTTTTCCATTTTTCATTTAAAATCGAAAAATATAGAAAAAGCGTACTAAACGATCGACGCCCAAACCCCGTGGTTCCACAACGTCGAGATGCACCCCTCCCCGCCCCAGTCGTGATTTCTTGGGTTTCGTTTATATTTTTTACTAATTTTTCTATTTTTTCGAGTTTTTTTCTTTTTTTTAATTTAAAATCGAAAAAAAATAGAAAACGCATACTAAATGATCGACGCCCAATCATCGTGGTTCCACAGTGCCAAGACGCACCCATCGCCATCTCGAAAAAATCACGACGCTTCATCACTTCGCGTTTCTAACCGAAGGAGTTGATCGATCGATTGTATCTTGTTGGTCGAATCCCACGACACGTGTGGATACGCACATGCACGTTGGTATTTTTCGATTGAAATCGGGTCAAAACCACCCCCACTTGCCTAAGATGATAGGATTTGTTTCATTTTTACGATTTTTCTATTTTTTTCTATTTTTTTCGAATTTTTTTAATTAAAGAAAAATCGAGGGAAATCCATTCCTTCGGGGTTTTTTCATTTTTTTAATTTAGAAAATAAAAATAAACCGAGGGTTTACTGTTCCCTCGGTTTTAAACCGAGGGAACCGAGGGAAGGTTGAGTCCCTCGGTTTGAAACCGAGGGAAAACACTCCCCTCGGTTTTTTGTAATTTTAAAAAAAATAAAAATACTAAAATATCGAGGGATATTTATTCCCTCGGTTTTTCCGAGGGCTATGTTCCCTCTGAAAGAATTCCCTCGAAAATCCTTCGTTTTTTCCTTCGGTAATTATGGCGGCAAATAGTGGCGCCGTATTTCCAAGGGAAAATCCGAGGGAATATTTTTTTCTCGGAAAAAATCGAGGGATTTTATAGTCCCTCGGTTTTTCCCTCGAAAAATACTGAGGGGAACATTTCCCTCGAAAAAATGCTATTTTTTGTAGTGTATATGTGTGTGTGTATGTGTGAGCTTGTATTTCTAATTTGTTTTCCAAAGTTTCCCTCCAAATGACATGCTAAAAATAGTATTCACCTTTAATTAATTAAAAATATATATATAAAAGATATGTTTTTAAATGTCTATATTTAAATTATTATAAATAAGATATTTATTAATTCTTTTATATATATATATGTGTGTGTGGATGGGTGGGGGGTTGTCATATTTAAATTATGAATATGACTTAAATATTATGTGAATCACACATATACGTAGTATTCAACTAAAATATGTTATTAAGACAAAGCATTAACAAATGCATACATATTTAATCAATTATAAAGTTGATACAATAAATTAAAATTAATATCTATAATTACTATCTATCACATTAATTTATATTTAAAAATAAAACATATATGAACTGCATATAAATAATTTTTAATATATTTATAATCAGATATAGAATAAATAAATTTATATTTTTAAATCAAATTATGATAAATAATAAATTACAATTAATAAATTTACAGATAACTATAAATATATAATAAGCGAGCAGTATAAAAAAATTATTTTTAATATTTTTATTATTATAGAATGCATGATTACCATTTTCTATATACAATAAAATCCCTTCCAATGAGGCTACCCAATATTTTCTCTACACTGCTAAGAAATTGCTATAGAGTTATGTTCTAATTTATACTTATGCATGATCAACGTCTTTATCATTAAACGCATGACCAATAATTTTTATCAAAGTTTTTGATATATCCTAATTAATTTATATTAATTTTTAATTAATTTAAATTAGGTCCTAAAATTAATTTTTATATCATATATTGGATATGACAATATAATTAGATGGTTTCAAAATAAAAGATCAATATCGATGAAAATCTTGGTATAATATTTAATGTTTGATGTTGCAATATCCCAAAATTTCAAATAAATTAAATATGTAATAACTATTAAGAGCCTTCGCCATTGTTGTAATTTTTAATTTTTTCCTTTTCAAAGTTGTGTTGAGTAATTTTTAATTTTTTTAATTTTTTTTTCAATTTGTGATTCAATTAATCATGTCTGGATTATAATCTTCAGCAAGAAATGTAAGATCTAGAATATCTTATTTCAATATGTAGTTGTTCTTAACCACTTAAGAACTATGGCTTTTTTCATGTAGTTAGATTACTGTTATATGAGTTGTTGATTCTATTATTCTATTATATTTCGTGAAATCTTTCAATATTGGATCACTTGAATTCCATTTCCTGAGTGCTTTGATAAACAGTTGGAAAAAATGAGACATTTTTCATACCCAAAAAGGTGATTTGGTGTCATACATTGATCCTCCTCCTTTAGCCAAGGTTCTCCAAATCACTCTTTTTTTCTTAATTGAAAGATTGTTCTGGAGCGTTTACTTGAGTTAGTCCATATGATTGAAAATTGTCAAAGTAGCTCTGATATAATGCATGTACATGCTTGATAAATATTATAAGGATTTACCATTTTATACATTAATTAATTATTTGTTCACTTTCGTTTTAGACTCAAGAAAACAGAAACAAGAGGATTATTGTTGTTTGTGAATGAGATGTGATGCCTATAATCCTAAAAGTGCATGTAGAGAAAAATAGAGAATGTCAAATCACCATTTTTCTTCAATTGTGTGAATTTGACATGCTAACACTAAGTCTTTCATTTTTCCTGCTGAATTTGTGTTTCTTCTAATAATTGTTTTAATATATTGCAATTTTTTCCTTTATGGTATAAAGGGTGATTTGAACTCTTTATGCATTATATAGTTCTTAATTTACTAAAGCAATTTAACACCGGCACAATTTGAAAGCATCTGATTATTCAATAGAAGAGTGATCATATCGTTAGGAATTTACATAATTCTTCTGCTACATTCATACCAGCTAAGTATTGATCTAAATTGCAATGATATTAAACGATTAAAAACCTTAATCTAATATTTATCGTGCGGTGAAGCGCGGGTCATAGTCTAGTAAATTATTATACTACATAAGAAAGTTGAGATGAAATGGCTTACTCTCTACAAATTTAAAGGCTCTACTTCAACGGTAGATGTATAGATAATCATGTCTTTTTAATTAAAAATAATAGACTATACAAGGCAATTTATTAGGTGGACTTGGGTGCACATTGCTAGGTTCACCATGTTTTACGTGATAATATATGATAATTATACGTGATAAATATCAGTTATATGTGATAATATATCGTAGTTATACGTGATGATATGGTTCAAAAATTATGAGTTTAAGGTTTACTTTTCCATTTTAGAGTTTAGTTTTACATTTTAAGGTTTAGTTTTTCATTTTTAGGGTTTAATATTTCATTTTAATGTTTAATTTTTTATTTTTTTTATTTAAATTTCCATTTTAGGGTCCGGCAAAAATCTATCATTCTTTCAGTTATATGTGATGATATTTGTTAGTTATATGTGATGATATGAGTCAGTTATATATGATGATATATGATAGAAATTTAGGATTTAGAGTTTCATATTCAATTTTAGGGTTTAGTTTTTTATTTTAGGGATTAATTTTCTATTTTTAGAGTTTAATTTTTTGTTTTAGGTTTGTTTTTTTAATTTTAAAATTTTAAATCTTAAATTTAGAATTTCAATTACTTGTGATAATATGTATCAGTTATATGTGATGATATGTACCAGTTATATGTGATGATATATGTCAGTTATATGCGATGATAATAAGTTAAATTACAAGTGCACCTTACAAAGTGCACCTTGGTACATGATATAATCGCTTACTATACAAGATATCACTAAAATTCAACGTGTAAATAGATAATTACATTTAAGTTAATTAAAATATAACAAAATTTGTTATCAAATAAAATATAATGAAAATAGTCTACTCTCGCGTAATCTCATCTTTTAAATTGTCTATTTCAACTTCAACTGAACATTAAATAATTCAACCACGGGTTTGATGGGGTAAATTTTACATGACTATCCATTTATCAAATCAGAAACTCTGAAAATACAACTAGTCTTTCTTTCTTTTCCTTTATAAATTTTTCTATTCGGATTTTTTTGTCATAATTTACTGCACAAAGCTAGTAAAGATATAATTTATAAATTTGAATGAAATAACTAGAAATCGTAAATCAAAGACTATACAATATATACAAAATAATATCGAAAGAAAATTAAAAAAAAATATGGGTTATTGATACCAGGTTCTTTCTGTTGCCGCCTATATACGTGTGGCCACCTTCCGAATATATATATTTGGCCCTACTTATTGGAGGCCTGGGCTGGCCTTGGAAATGGCCATGAGATGATGCGTGTGACAAAATGTTGATATGTGGCCCCTACTTTCTTTTATTATAATCAAGGTTGAAAAAGGCGTTGTGCGTGGCAAGATGGCAATGTCAAACTTCAAGTCTTGAAAAAGTTCATATAAACGTAAAAAGGCGTTTCCAAATATTTTTATTATTTTATTTATTATATTATTATAATAAGTAAGAAAAAATATATGTTTAATAAATTTGTCTATATAGTTTTCAATATAGTTAGTAAAATACTAATTATATATACAAAATCAACGTAATAATCACGGTGTCATGTTAGATGATCATACTTTTCAAATCTTAAATTATACTTTTAATGTATAAAATCATACTTTTCAAAAAAACTATTCACATTTTTCTGAAAAATATGACGTTTTACTGTAAAAGTATGATCGCCTCATAAGACGTTTCTAGCCGAATCGCTTTAGGCTTCTTTGGGGCTTGACCTTCCGGCACTGGGCAGGCGTCAACCTCCCTTTAATCCTTTGAGCGAAAGGCGGCAAAAGAAAAGGAAGGAAAATCCAAGTGATCAATATCAATTAGTATAATTTTGTTACATTAAGCATGGATTGATTTTATATTTTAGCACATTATCATATTGGGCTTGGATTTGCTTTAATTTTGGTGGATAAATCCATTTCGCATTTTAACATAAATAGGTTGTTTTATCATGTTCTTTCCATTTTAATGCTATCTTAACAAGTACTTCCTCCGTTTCTATTTTTGTTCAAAATTAAGAAACATAATACTTGATTAATACATTCTCAATCAATTAATAATATACACATTTAATTGCTTCCATTCTTTCCCTTTAATTATTCTATTACCATAAACTTGTTTATATTTCTTAAAATAAGTGGGAATAAAACTGGAATAAAGTGGCGAAAAATCCTAAAACGACACTTAATTTAAAATAAAACAGAGTTTCTAAAACGACACTTATTTTGAAACGGAGGGAGTATTTTTTTTTTATTCACTTTCATTGGTATAAATAATCTCCACGTCATTTATTTTACCTGAAAATTTTAAATATGTACTAGTTCTAGGATGCCATTACACTGATAGTTAAAAAATAAATTATCAATTTGATAAATATATATTTATTAGATGATATATTTCTCATCACATAAAATAGTTTTAAGCTATTTCTAACTCTTTAACTCTCTATATTTAATATAAAGTTGCCCGTAATTTATATGAAATTATAAAATGATATTTTTTAAAACTTTTCAGTAGTTACAAAAATAAAAGGATATAGAAGCATGAGTAATTCAAAAAGAATATGAATGTTGTATTATCAACTTGTGTCATAACATATTGGTAACCAAAACCAATATAAATATCTTTAAAATTAAAACACTAATTATTTGATATTAAATCATAATACTAGTATTATACCAGTGTTTCGAACTAATATCATTATCATTTTGACTTATCGTACTATTTGTCCACTGTTGAACAATTGATGTGTTGTATCATGCACAACGTCAAGTATCCTTTGCCAAATAATAATTATTCACATGTTTAAATTACTTCTGTCAATAATTTCTAAGTAAATATTAAAATTATATTGTAAATCATTTAAATTATATATTTGCATAACTTATTTATATTATTTGAAACTTTAAAAATAAATTTTATTGAACTTTTCACAAATATTTTACTATAAAATATATAAAATAAATATAAAAAATTATAAAGTAGTTAAAAATAAGGAAGTTTACAAATAAACTCTTAAGTAATTATTTAAAAATTAACACTTAAAAAAATGAAAAATAAATAATATAAAATAATGTTGAAAATAAATCAATTTAGATAAATAAAATATATAAATTTTTAAGTAAATTGTAAATACTAATTCAATGAATTGTGTTAAAAAAATCATAAAATAAATATAAAACAAACAAAATAAATCTGAATAAACTTATAAAACTATTAGAAAAAAAATTAAAAACATAAAAAATAAACATAATTTTATAAAATTACATAATAAATACTTAAATAAATTATGAAACCACATATGTGAAATATAAAAACTTATAATTATTTTAAATTTAATCACACTTTATTATATTTTTTATCTAGTTTAAAAGTATTTTAAATTTTATTTTATAATATCTTATAATATTTATATGCGGGTATTTTTTGCACCTCAATCTATGCGGGTATTTTACCCCTTAAATATTTTTTGTTCCACTTTGTCCCTTAATGTACAAGAATTTTTTACGTTGTCCCCTAAAGCTTATTTTCGATAGAATATTCCTTTTACATTCTGTCGGCGAGGAGCAGAGGGGGGGTTGGGGGCACAAAGACCATGTAATGTAAAATGCATGAAGTCCAATAATATTTGTTTGCATAACTAAACTTGTTATTTTGGTTTCAGAAGAATATTGAAAATTGATATTTCAATTTGAAAAACAATAAGAATTCTTCAAATGCTTGTTTGAATAAAACTATTAATCAATATTGGGAATGAATCCCTAACAAATTTGGAAAGAATATGGGTGAGATATATATGAGCCCGCGCTCCCCTCCATGTGTGCTACTAGATATTATAGATCGACTAGCTAGTCACATGCGTATAATAACTCATAACCCGAAGTTTACGAGTTGAGTTAATCATAATATGAGCACAATTTTCAAATCATATGATAAAGTTAGTAATAAATATATATATATATATATATATATATATATATATATATATATATATATATATATAACACTTTAATAGATCAATGAATGATCCGTATGCGCGCATACGTGTGTGATATCAATTGAAAATTTATTTAAAGTCTTCTAATTAATTTTCAATATCGAGAACAATATTCAAAATGTTATGAACTTTCTCATTCGATACTGAGAATATTGACGTCATATTAGCTGTATAATTAGTTTTCAGAATATTCTTAGCATGAGGGAAAACATAAATAGTTGGTAGTAAATTATAAAGATATATTATCGCAACCGAAAATGAACTTGAAGTTCACAGATACAAGAAAGGTTGTTGATGATCTTATATACTAACTAAAGATTTCTCGATACATTAACAACGCTATAAACGTTAGTATTATTCAAATTATATTTCCCCGAATTTATTTATCGAAAGAATGATAAATGAGGTATATACTCCTAAAGAGTACATTGACATAACTATAACGTAATCCCAAAAGAGAATTGATAATGAGATATCTCGATAAGTTATGTCGCTATTTAGGAAGGAAGTGAAATGAAATTAAATGCTACGACTGATTACTGATAATGACATATTGAAATCCATCGAATAATATCAACTTTTAAGATATATGATCTTACAATTGAAAGTATGCATGCTTGGTGAAAATAAGACTGGAACTCCAAAAGTGATCCAAACATATTATTAATACATGTTACGATTCAAAATAAGGATATTCTTATGAAGAAATATGCGTAGGCTATATTTCTTTCATATATTATGATTTTTATCCCAAAAGGAGTTTCTCTCGAACAAGATTTCTAAATATGGCAGCTTAATCACAACTATTATCAATCATTAAAAGAAATTTTAACATGTATTATGATGTGATCATATATAAGTATGAACTAATTCTCTCGAACAAGATTTCTAAATATGGCAGCTTAATCACAACTATTATCAATCATTAAAAGAAATTTTAACATGTATTATGATGTGATCATATATAAGTATGAACTAATTCACACATCCACGTGCTCTTTCTATCTCTATAAATTTTTTCTCCTCCTCCTCTCTACATTATCCTCACATCCGGCGACCCTTTTGTCCTCTTTTAGAAACTTCCGTCTCGTCCATTTGGCCTAAATTAAGATTACCCACTCTCCGGCCCGCTGTTGGGCAGCGGGCCCATCGGCCCACAAAACGCCCCCTCAGCCCAATTCGCGTTCTTGCCTTACTTCACCATCCCGCTGCGAATATTTTCACAACCTCCCCTTTTCGAAAATGCATTCCGCCATTGACGGTCTGGAACCCTCTCAATCCTTACAAGGCTGGCTCCTCCACCTCAGCCACAAAGATCGTAATCCCAAATTCTAAGCAAACCCAGCCCGCTTCCCCGAATTTTTTGAACACTTACAAGAATTCCGCCATTCCTGGGTCTTCGTCGCCGCCGTCCGGCAGCCGGAAAATCGAAGCCCAAATCTCAGGTGGTCTCAAACTCCCATCCCTCACCACCAATTATGAATACCCAACTCGGAATTTCAACCGGAATCAAAAACCCCAAAAATCGGGAGTCGATCCCCTTTTGGTCAAACTCGCATTTCGCCGACAATCCGACCAAATTGGATGCTTCAATCCCTTCTCCTCACCAAGGCGAAGCTTATCCAGCAGTCAATTTCAAGAAAGGGGCTCCAATTTTGGCGATTTCGATATTTGGAGTTGGCGATCCCCTTTTGGGCAAAAACAAAAATTCGTCGATCGGAGCTTCTCCAACCAAATTGGGTCAGCCACAACCTTCCTCAGGTAAAGTTGATGACGACCCAGGAACCAATTTAAAGAATCGGGCCCCAATTGTGCCCAACCCGACAATTGCCGCTGTCGACCTCCTTCTTCTTGAACAAGGCGATTCCGGCCAAGTTGACGCAAGCCAGCTCGTTCTGAATGTTCAATCCACTCCTATTGATGTTAACAATGATGCCCCTTACCTGAATTTGAGTGCTGCTAAAATCAACAATTTTTCACGACTCTCGCTTGAAGAGAGAGAAAGTTTGGCTGCCGCCGTCGGTGCACGGGTAGCCGGAATATGGCCTGCTCCGACAACAACATTTGAGGTTCCTACGCCTCCCACCCAAGAACATCTAACCCCCCCCCCCCCCCCCCCTTCAAATCGTTTGTCGAAGCGGTGACGACAAAAAAGGCAAACAAAACTCACACTCTTGGCTCTGTCAACAAGTCTCTCAACATACCGGAGGCCGTTTTTTCTGTCCCTGAACGCTTGCAAGCCTCATCTGATTTCTAACACACCGTGGTCAGAAAAATTTCCTTCCTAAAACTGAAAAATCAGGTACTTCGCTCGTACCTTGCGAAAATTGAATGTGTGGGCTGTAAGTTGACTTATATAAATTCCTGGTGCGTTGTCATTAGTGCTATTGTTGAACGGTGGTGTACGGAGTTATGGATGATACGAGAGTTGAAGATCAGGGGTTTTCCCATGCGTATTTTTAAATGGTCACCGAACTTCGACTTCAAGAATGAACCTCCAATTGTGCCGGTTTGGGTTCATATTTGGGTCATTAAAAACAATCGGCAGTTTGGTAGGAGATTTTCTTAAATCGGACGGCCCAATGCTTCCAAAAACTCGGGGGGATTTTGCTTGGTTTTGTGTCGGTATTAATTTGGAAGTAACTCGTCTTCGAAAAATTGCCATTTGTTGTGATGGGACGAGAAAAGAACTTGCTGTTGAATATGAGAAATTCCGCCTTATGTCCTTTTTGTCGACATCTTGGTCATCTCAAAGACAACTGCTACGTTAAAAATGCTGATTTGCATACAGATAAATCTGCTTTTTCTGCTTCTGAACATTACCCTGCACGGCCCTGCCCGCTGAGGCCTGGTGTTTTTGTTCCAAATTTTCCAAACCTGCTGCTGCTCATTCTCTAGCTCAGCCCGGCCCGTTCTGGCCCACCCTACCCGCCCTGTACGGTCCGGCCCGGGTAGCCCCGTTTTGAGCCCGGCCCCCCTCTCCCTACTGCCCGTCCAGGCAGCCCGCCCCCGAGCCCGGTTAGCCCGGCCTCCTCTTCCGGCTCAGCTCGGCCCGTTCCTCTCTCTTGCCCCTCTCGGCTAATCCCCTTGACACCCTCCCGGCCGCCACCCCCTCTCCTTCCTCTTCTCGCCGAGGGGGTTGTAGTCGACACTTTCCTGACCCGGCCATTATGTCCGGCTCTAACCTCCTCGAGTCCGGTGTCGAGATTGATTCTACCCCCTCACAAACCTTCGTCTACTCTTTATGGGCCAAATCGGAGAACTTAAAGGGGAAAGAAAAAATTCTAGAACTCGTTGAAGGGGAAACCGCAGTGGCGAAGAGCAAGAAACGTCACTGAAGCACCCACCAGAAAATTAAAGGGAGGAAACTCCAAATTTTTGAATTTGGCCCTTAGTGTTATTCTAAATTATGTTTGGTCATGTAGGGACCTCGACCCCCCTAAATTTTATCTGAATTTTAATTGGTCGTGTAGGGGATTCGGCCCCTCCTTATCTCTTTTGTTTCAATAAAATTTTATTTTCTAAAAAAAAAGTATTTCGATGTGATCGAAATATAAGCCAGTTCAAAACTACTATGAATAACATTGATATCAAAAATCTGAAGAGAATCGACCAATTTATACGATATTCATTTGGAAATGCCTAAAGCATAATTTTGTAAAATACGTGTTACACTCTTTTTTTCATTTACTAAGGTTTTGTTTCATTTGACTTTTCTAGTAAGGTTTTTAACGAGGTAACACTGAAAGCATATTAACATGGATAATGTACTCTTTTTCCTTCATTAGATGTTTTTCCGTAAAAAATTTTCTAATAAGATTTTAATGAGACATATTCATGGTATGGTGAAAAATATATAAGAAATCAGTACAATTCCTCAAGAATCTGAAATCGACATATTCATGGTACGATGATTACTACATGAGAAGTCAACACAATTCTCCGAGATGTGAAAACAAATGTGAAAACAGTATAGTCATGGTGCGATGAATACAAAAGTTTGAAATCAGCATTCTCATTGCATGACGAGATTTACCGGAGAAATCAATACAAATTTTTCAAGATGTGAAGTTAAATGGAGTAACTATACTATTTTTACTATCAAGTTTTCTCCAAAATGTTTATTGACAAAACAACATATGAATGCGCATACAAGAATGATCGTTATAAGGAGAAGAACATTATTACACACGAGTACTTTCAAATGAATGATAAATTTGAGGGAAAGCGACTTTATGATTCCACATTACTGAAATTTTATCCCATATAACTTTTAGTAGCAACATTATAATGCAGCAGAATACGATCGAAATAAGTTTTACTAGAGAAATTGTAATGTCTAATTCTACTTTTTTTTTTCCCAAAATTTATAATCCTACACAATAAAGATCACATGCTCGCATCTATTGTAACTTAGGGGACAGTGTGTACAATTCTCCACTTAATTAGAACCATTAAATTAAAAATTAATTATGGATAATAGTAAGATCAACGATGTAATTGGATGAGAGGTACGGTGACACCGTAGTCATTTCATGTAATTTAATTGGGTTAAATTCCTAATCCAACGGCTAAAGATTTCTTTTTACGCGAAAATCGGACAAGAAAAAATAAATAAACAGGAAAACAGCTCCCTTTTCTTCTTGCACTTTTTTGCCATATTCAATATACGCGAGGCTGTAAATCTCACTGCAATTCATCGCCGATAATAACCCGTACTATTTTCCTCTCCGGTAAGAAATCAACCCTTTCCGTGCGTCTTCTTAAAAATCTCTGTATAAATTTAAAATCTCAAATCCCCAATTTTAAAAAGGTTGAGTCTTGTTATTTTAGGGCGAATAATTTCTGAAATTCGGTTGCGTTTGATCCTCTGCATTTTGCTATAGGTCTGTGATTAATGGTGAGAAAAAATATAGAAATGTCTTCTACTGGTTTGGTTTCGATTGCCTCCGTCCCCGACGAGAGCACGTCTTTTTCACCACCTCCATTGCTCGAACTCGGCCAAGATTCAATCTTGATATACTTAGCAATCTCAGGCTCAATGGTCCCAATGCGGGTTCTAAAATCCGATTCAATCGAAGCCGTACGTCTCCGGATTCAAACCTGTAAAGGGATCTTCACCAGGAACCAAAAATTAGTCTGTGGGGGTAAAGAATTGTCCCGCAGCAATTCCCTTCTAGAAGACTATGACGTCAGCAATGGAAACGTGCTGCATTTAGTCCTCCGTCTCGCCGACCTTCAGGTTATCAATGTCCGAACGTGCTGCGGCAAAGAGTTCACTTTTAACGTTGAGGCAAATCGGGATTTCGGCTATGTTAAACGCCAGATAGCGAAAAAGAGAAATTCCGAGACGATCGATGATGAAGAGGTTTTATTTAACGGAGAGGCGGTTGAGGATAAGATTTTACTATCAGATATTTCTAAGAATAACGATAATGCCACTATTCATCTGTTCGTGCGGAAAAATGCTAAGATCCGGGCTTCACCGGTCGGGAAGAATTTCGAGCTTTCGATTGAATCGCCGCCACAACAGACCCATAAAAAAGGAACCCGTAATTTGTTGGAGCCTTTGATCGTTAACCCAAAAATCGAATTGCCGTTAGAGATCACGGACATGATTAATTCAACCCTCGACGGGTTAAATAAAGGGAATTATCCGATTAGGTCATCGGAGGGTACAGGCGGAACATATTTTATGCTGGACGCGTCGAGTAATAAGTATGTATCCGTTTTTAAGCCGTCTGACGAGGAACCGATGGCTGTGAACAATCCTCGTGGGCTGCCAGTGTCGAAAGATGGTGAAGGGCTGAAACGGGGGACTAGAGTTGGGGAGGGTGGGGTCCGGGAGTGCGCGGTTTACTTACTGGACCACCCGAGAAATGGGCGGCGATCTTTTTCTGGCGGGATTAGGGGGTTTGCCGGGGTGCCCCCGACGGTTTATGTGAGGTGTCTTCACGAGGGGTTTAATTATCCAGGTGGAGGTGGTGTGGGGTTCAAGAGCGGGTCGTTGCAGATGTTTGTGGAGAACAGTGGGAGCTGTGAGGATGTGGGGCCCGGTGTTTTTCCAGTGGACGAGGTGCATAAGATTGCGGTGTTGGATATGAGGGTGGCGAATGCGGATAGGCATGCGGGGAATATATTGGTGAGTCGGGGTGCGGATGGACGGATTGTGTTGGTTCCGATTGATCATGGGTATTGCTTGCCTAGCAGTGTAAGTCTCGTTTCTTGTTCTTTTCGGCTTTTTGTTTTTTTTTACTAATTTGTTGTAAATTATTGTGTAATTCCTTACTGTGCATGCTGTAGCCTAAATTATTTTTGCGGGAAATCGCAAAATCAGTTCGGTAATTTTAGGACGGTAGCAAAATGATCACGTAAAAAACACTATTTGCAGAAAAGTCGTGTAATTATATAAATATCTCAAGTTTGGTATTTTACATGGTTTGCAAAATAGTCTTGTAAGTATATAAAAACTTCAGTTTTAGTCCCAATGTCACCGGATTTCAATAATGTGACTGGTGCATGAAGTTCCCAATTTATGGTGAAATTATGATCAATTTAATGTTTATATAGGTAGATTACTATTTTTCAAATCTCGCATTTTACAGGACCAAATTTGCAATTTTGCCTTACTTTTGCCTTTTCCTGTTTCTTGTTTGCTGTTTTATATCTTTTTAGCCAGTTTCATTTCCTGGCGTAAATATTCCGTGCTTGCGGCCATGCTAGTAAATTTGCGGGCCTTTTTTTCATTTCTAATAATTTGTCATATGTTATTGTGTATTCCTTTACTGTGCATGTCGTAGCCTAAATTATATTTGGGCAAAATTGCAAACTTAGTCCAGTAATTTTAGGGTTGTAGCAGAATGGTCCTGTAAAAAATTCTATTTGCAAAAAGTCCCGTAAATATATAAGCATTTCAAGTTTGGTTCTGTAAAATGCATGGTTTGGAATATACTTAATTACATAAAAGAAAACAATCATGTGACCGGCATTTGCAATACCCAATTTCTGGTGAAATTAGGACCAAAACTGAGATGTTTATATATCAACATAACTATTTTGCAAATCTCGCATTTTACAGGGCCAAATTCGGAATTTGATTTTTGTAAAATGCATGATTTGAGCTTGATTTTTGTATTTCCGACCAAGACTAATTTTTTTTTCCCGTTCATATAGTTTGAAGATTGTACGTTCGACTGGCTTTACTGGCCGCAAGCTCACCGCCCCTTCAGCACCGACACGGTCAACTACATAAAATCAATGGACGCAGAAGAAGACATCGCGTTGCTGAGATTCTACGGGTGGGACCCACCGGTCGAGTGCGCCCGTGTGCTGCGCATCTCCACAATGCTCCTCAAGAAAGGCGTGGAGAAGGGGCTAACGCCGTTCGCCATCGGCAGCATGATGTGCAGAGAGACCGTGAAAAAGCAATCTGTGATCGAGGAGATTGTCCGAGAAGCGTGGGATTCCGTGCTCCCTGGATCGAGCGAATCTGCGTTTCTTGATTCCGTGTCGAGCATCATGGACCGTCGGATTGAGGAGATCGCGTGATGGTATTTTTTTTTATCAGGAAATACGTGATTTAGATCGTGTAAACGTTCGCAATCGGCATTCTATAAACCCGGGGATTATTTATTCATCTTCTCAATTGTTTAGCATTAACTGGAAATGAGTGTCCTTTAGGCTCTTTACATGATATTAATGATACAATGACAATTAGTGTGAACTTTTTAGCAGCAGTGATAAGAACTTCTTATGCTGGATATATGTGCTAGATGATTTTAGGCATGGACTTTTTCCATTTGATATGTTTGTACTAGGAAATTACTAATAAGCACTAAGTTGACTCAACTTCTGAAGTTGCTACTGCTGATGTTAGAATATCTTTTTTTTTTTTTTTTGCCCCCTCATGTTTTTTAATGTAATTTTAGTCTACAAGAAATGAGTTCTACTGACAAATGTGGCATAAATGATAGCAGGGATCCTAGATATGTGATCTGTACTGTAATTTAATCTCAAATCTAATATATAAAATAATTAAGAAAAAAACTTTTGTTACTTTGAATTTGTACACCTTTATATATTCCAGTGTTGAGTTTTGAATAGCATTTCAAATTAGCATAACATTTGTGGTGCGATTTTTGGATACTATTTCGTTTTTGAAAATTTTCTTTTCTGAGAGAATAGTAATGAACTTAAATATGAATTATGTTGAAAGGAAAATGATGAATTTTGTAAATGAGATGAAAATATAATTAAAAAAATTGATTTGATATAAAAATGGTGAAGTAGTGATTGAATATGATGGTAGTTCAAGATGCGAGTCAGTAAATAATAAAATTTATGAGAAAATATGTAAAAATGATATTATTATTATTATTTAGAAAAATTGGTTGAAATGATACTACTTTAGAGGCTGATTAGCATTGTCCCTAAACTTAGAAAGAGTTATTAGTGTTTTTTTTTAGAATGTTTCATATTAAAAAAAAAAATCGTCCCTAAGGAAGTGTTTGCGTTTTGCAAACATTAATTAATTAAAAAAAAATGTCAGCTTCCAGGTAGTAAATACACTCATTTTTTACGCACAATTCTCAAGTGTTAGAACAGTAAGAGGGCCAAAAAAAAAAAGGAAACTTATCGATTTTGATAGAAAAATCCAGCAAACAAGAAATACACTTTTCAAGAATGAACATATTTATTGTCACTAAAAGTTTCATCTCCAACAAGGAAAAGTTTCAAACAAACCCAAAGCAAACATTTTTTAACTACAAAGATTGGGTATGCAAGCTCCGTCCGGGCTTTGTTGCTCCTTCCAAATCCGGCCCGTCACACGAAGCTTAAGCTCTTTCCTTTCGCCTCCAGAGAAAAAAAGCGCCATGTTACGTTGTATGATGAGGCCGTCGTGGCTGTCCCTAACCTTTCTGTGGCTATCTCTAATGCTGCGTGGGGTCCCCTCCCATATAAGCTTCCGGCCATTTCCACCGACCTCCAAGCTGTAGCTGTAGTTACGGGCCTCCATCTCGTCACCCATGAACCGGAGAAAAGCCATATAAACGGGGGCCATCCCGAGCTGGAATGCTTCGAAGTGAAGACAAAAATACTCACCGAAACAATGGAAAACCTGTAATAAAATAAATAAATAAATATAAATATAAATAATAATAGCAGGTTAGGGTTTCGGCATTTTACACATTTTTTAAAGAATTACAACTACCTGTTTAAGTGTTTATTACAAACACCCATTGAGGTTATGCATTTTCTTAACAAATATCCCCCTATTGAAGAGTGCAATTTGTAAAAAAGAAACAAGGGTTAATTACAAAAAGTACCCTTGGGGTTGACCTAATTACAAAAAAACCAGCGGACTTTCGAAATTATGAAAAACTACCCTTGAGATTTTATTTCGTCTTACATTTACCTCTTGAAGAGCAAAAAAAAAACATTTCAAACTTCCCTTTCACATTTACTGAGAGTGCAATTTGAAAGAAATAAACAAGGGTTAATCAAAAGGTACCCTTGAGGTTGAACTAATTACAAAAAAAACAACTTCCAAAATTAAGAAAAACAATCATGAGATTTATTTTGTCTTACATTTACCTCTCCAAAAGCAAAAAAATATTCCAAAACCCCCCTTCCCATTTATAAAAGTATCAGTTAGCCCATTAATTTTAAAACTAAAGCAAACTTCAGGGGTGCTTTTTGCAATTTTTGAAATTTATGGAGCTTCTTGTAATTAGGTCAAACCTCAAGGGTGTTTTTTGTAATTATCCCTAGAAACAAATATCAATAAGACACTTGTAATTAAAAGGTAGCAGGAGTTGTTTTTTTTGTTGTTGAAATTAGACTAAATTTAAAGGCGTTTCTGTAATTAACCGTGATGATTGAGTGCAAAAACAAGTAAACAGCACTAAAGAGAAAAGGGAGAAAAAAAACTCACAGTTAGCATCCACGTGGCATTCTCGACATCTCGAGGATTCGACTTAACATAGCGATGATTAAACGTGCATCCAGAATGCATATCCACCTTGTGATCGTCCCTCAGGTGAGTAACCAGATATGGAATATCCCCGACCACAGCGCACTCCGATCCGGCATATGGACAATTATAAGGCCTAAAATTGCAAAGGGCCTCGTGCTTCAACTTACTGTAATAAGGAAAAATCTCTGGACACCCGAGGGAGCAATATTTGCATGGAAGCTCGAGCGACTCGGCAACTTTTTCTAGCGCCAAACATCTGATGTCACCGAGCTCCTGTCGACAAGTCGGGCATCTGTTGTGGACTCTTACTTTGCATGTCGAACAGAGAGTATGACCATTGTGGCACTACAGTGATTAAAATTTAAAGTTAGAGAATTAAAGGGCTAAGTGTAATACTTTGATACAAATGTGAAGGGGTTTTTTGAAATGTCTAATTTGCTTATGAGGGGGGTAAATGTAAAACAATATAAAATCTCACTGTGTTATTGTAATTTCGAAAGATAACTACTAGTTGGGTTTTTTTTTGGTAATTAACCCTTCATTTAATTATGGCTTGGTATGTTTTCATGTACAATATGAGCATTTTAAAAGTTTACTACAAATAAAGAACAACAAATTCCAAATCAATGTAAAAACATTACGTTAGAGAACACTTTCAAAAGAAATTTAAGAGTTCGTTATCTTTAAAAAAATCAATTGTCTACATTTCAAACATCAAATCTACTTAGAGTTGAGAAATTTAAGACTTAACTCGCATTCGACTCTCGTTCTCCAAATCGAACACGAGTTTAATTTCGTCCCTGGGGATGGGGATTGTTTCCTAGCCATCACACTATATTAATCCACCAAATATATCTTTAAATGCAGTATGGGGAAATTAATATCACTCACACCAAAAAAACTCTCTCATCAGTGTTATTAATCAACAATTTAAATCATAGCTTTCTATGAACACTAAACCCTAAGAATGTAAACAGGACAAAAGATACCGCTGACCCGAATTAACCCTAGTCTCTAAACAATCTCCTTAACTAAATAATCCTTTTTCCCTATTGAGCCAAACTAAAACACGCATAGAGAAAGATTCATCTAAGATGCCAATTAAGAATCATAATAGTACTACTTTTTTTACTAGTAAAAATTAAGATTGATTTACAAGCATTGAGAAAATTTAACTATATGAGGAAATGCAAAAAAAGGGAAAGTTTAGCCAACCCTAAAAATTAGTTCATTCAGCTACTAGTGAAAATTCCTAAAAACAGCATTCAAATCCTTTTCAACCATGTGAACAAAAAAAAAATTCTTTAAATCCCATTTGGTAAATTTCTGAAGCACATTATACAATCCAACATCCAAGCAMAAAACATATATTACAAAAGAAGAAAAGAAAAAACCTTTTGCAATTAAAAAGAAAAACCCATCACAAAAGAATCTTGAAACCCATGTTATACCAAGAAAAAAGATTCAATCTTTAAGAAGCTCATGAACACTTGTGGCTGGATTAATCACCCCACCATTGACACTATTATTGAGAGATGGCTTTGGGGACGAAAATAGAGAAAAGGGATTATTGGGACGAGAGATCTCATCTTCATCCATCCCATCAATTTGGTTTTATGATTTAGGGTTTTAAGAATAATTGGGTTTACGATTTTATGATTTGGGTTTAAGATTGTTTGCGGTTTTAGGATTTCACCGTGTCGGATCTTAGGATTAATTAGGGTTTAGGGTTTTTTGATTTCATGTTTTAGTATTAAATAAGTTTAAGTTTAATTGGGTTTTATGATTTTATGATTTGTGATTTAGGATTGTTTGCGAGTTTAGGATTGTATGATTTGAGGTTTTAAGATTAATTGGGTTTTATGATTAGTTAGGGTTTTTTTAGAATATATTTATGATTTGGTGGGTATTTTTTGAGTATTAACTTTTGGGATGTTTTATAATAAATTAAAAATATTTGTTCAATTATTTAAATAATTAAACATACAAAAGAGCATTGTAGACAATAACAAATTAATATTAATATTTTAATTAATATTATTATAATTATTTAGAATACGTGGCATTCATTCAAGGGGTACCTGTCGACAATAAGTACGACGGGTACCTGTACGTAGAAAAATCCTACTTATGTTGGGCAAACATGTTTTGACAGGTTAACTTTCTCAATTATCAAAGTATAAAAATAAACTAGAAACAAAATATAACACATATTTTGACAGTCACTCATATAATTATTAGTATATAAAATTAAAAACAATACATAAATACATATTTTGAAAGAGTTTATTTTCCGATTATTAGGGTTTGAAACAAATTGAAAATAATAAAAAAATACATATTAAGAACAAATCGAAAAAAAATAGAAAAATATAACACATGTTTTTCTCAATTATTAGGGAATAAAAATAAATTGAAAACAAACTGTAAATAATATAGAAATAGGGCATGTGTTTTTGAATAATTTAGGTATTTTTGTAACAAAAAAAGAAGTGATTTTAGATATAATTGGGATAATGAAGTAAATATGTTTTTTTTTAATTAGTATTCTTGTTTGGCAAATTATTAGATGGACCCAGGTGCACCTTGAGGTGCACCTGTTTCTCATATATAAAATGCAATCCCCAAAACTTCACGCGCTTTTTCATTCTTTTTTTATGAACTTCTGTTTTCCCAGAACCTCACGCGATCCCCAAATTTCATCGCTTTTTTATCGATTTCGTCCGAATAACAATCCATTACCAGTGATCCCCAGCGGATTTAACAGCAACTTAATCCTCATTGATTTTAGCAGCAATGACGATCTCCATCAGATTTAACAGCAAGAAATTTTGAGTTTTTCTTCGATTTTCATCGAAGAAATAATCGTTGCTCCACCACCAACACACAAATCCTTCAATTCCAATGGACTTGAATCTGGTAGATGTTCCAATGGACGTGAATCGGTCTGAGGGTAAGTGATTTTTTAAGTTGATTTATTTTTATATTATATTAGGTTTACACTATTTACTTATTTTTGTTGCTGCAGCTCTTTCGATTTGTGTTTCTACTACAAATATTCCAGTTTCTAGGAATGGTGCGAGCTCGAACACTGATGAAAGTAGTTATATTACAGGAGCAGGTATATTATTTCTCCTTTTATGATTCATGGAAGGGAATGTGTGATGATGTGTGAGTCTATATGTGATGATACCTGAAAGTAGAATGTTATGATATCTGAAAGTAGAGTGTGATGATATGTCAGTCTGTATGTGATGATATATGAAAGTAGAACGTGATGATATCTGAAAGTAGAATGTGATGATATGTCAGTCTGTATGTGATGATATCTGAAAGTAGAATGTGATGATATTCGAATGTAGAATGTGAT
>BMAC01000635.1:543874-585345 GCA_014905375.1 Phtheirospermum japonicum | reverse complement strand
CAAGTGTTAGAACAGTAAGAGGGCCAAAAAAAAAAAGGAAACTTATCGATTTTGATAGAAAAATCCAGCAAACAAGAAATACACTTTTCAAGAATGAACATATTTATTGTCACTAAAAGTTTCATCTCCAACAAGGAAAAGTTTCAAACAAACCAAAGCAAACATTTTTTAACTACAAAGATTGGGTATGCAAGCCTCCGTCCGGGCTTTGTTGCTCCTTCCAAATCCGGCCCGTCACACGAAGCTTAAGCTCTTTCCTTTCGCCTCCAGAGAAAAAAAGCGCCATGTTACGTTGTATGATGAGGCCGTCGTGGCTGTCCCTAACCTTTCTGTGGCTATCTCTAATGCTGCGTGGGGTCCCCTCCCATATAAGCTTCCGGCCATTTCCACCGACCTCCAAGCCTGTAGCTGTAGTTACGGGCCTCCATCTCGTCACCCATGAACCGGAGAAAAGCCATATAAACGGGGGCCATCCCGAGCTGGAATGCTTCGAAGTGAAGACAAAAATACTCACCGAAACAATGGAAAACCTGTAATAAAAATAATAAATAAATATAAATATAAATAATAATAGCAGGTTAGGGTTTCGGCATTTTACACATTTTTTAAAGAATTAACAACTACCTGTTTAAGTGTTTATTACAAACACCCATTGAGGTTATGCATTTTCTTAACAAATATCCCCCTATTGAAGAGTGCAATTTGTAAAAAAGAAACAAGGGTTAATTACAAAAAGTACCCTTGGGGTTGACGCTAATTACAAAAAAACCAGCGGACTTTCGAAATTATGAAAAACTACCTTGAGATTTTATTTCGTCTTACATTTACCTCTTGAAGAGCAAAAAAAAAAACATTTCAAACTTCCCTTTCACATTTACTGAGAGTGCAATTTGAAAGAAATAAACAAGGGTTAATCAAAAGGTACCCTTGAGGTTGAACTAATTACAAAAAAAACAACTTCCAAAATTAAGAAAAACAATCATGAGATTTATTTTGTCTTACATTTACCTCTCCAAAAGCAAAAAAATATTCCAAAACCCCCTTCCCATTTATAAAAGTATCAGTTAGCCCATTAATTTTAAAACTAAAGCAAAACTTCAGGGGTGCTTTTTGCAATTTTTGAAATTTATGGAGCTTCTTGTAATTAGGTCAAACCTCAAGGGTGTTTTTTGTAATTATCCCTAGAAACAAATATCAATAAGACACTTGTAATTAAAAGGTAGCAGGAGTTGTTTTTTTTGTTGTTGAAATTAGACTAAATTTAAAGGCGTTTTCTGTAATTAACCGTGATGATTGAGTGCAAAAACAAGTAAACAGCACTAAAGAGAAAAGGGAGAAAAAAAACTCACAGTTAGCATCCACGTGGCATTCTCGACATCTCGAGGATTCGACTTAACATAGCGATGATTAAACGTGCATCCAGAATGCATATCCACCTTGTGATCGTCCCTCAGGTGAGTAACCAGATATGGAATATCCCCGACCACAGCGCACTCCGATCCGGCATATGGACAATTATAAGGCCTAAAATTGCAAAGGGCCTCGTGCTTCAACTTACTGTAATAAGGAAAAATCTCTGGACACCCGAGGAGCAATATTTGCATGGAAGCTCGAGCGACTCGGCAACTTTTTCTAGCGCCAAACATCTGATGTCACCGAGCTCCTGTCGACAAGTCGGGCATCTGTTGTGGACTCTTACTTTGCATGTCGAACAGAGAGTATGACCATTGTGGCACTACAGTGATTAAAATTTAAAGTTAGAGAATTAAAGGGCTAAGTGTAATACTTTGATACAAATGTGAAGGGGTTTTTTTGAAATGTCTAATTTGCTTATGAGGGGGGTAAATGTAAAACAATATAAAATCTCACTGTGTTATTGTAATTTCGAAAGATAACTACTAGTTGGGTTTTTTTTTGTAATTAACCCTTCATTTAATTATGGCTTGGTATGTTTTCATGTACAATATGAGCATTTTAAAAGTTTACTACAAATAAAGAACAACAAATTCCAAATCAATGTAAAAACATTACGTTAGAGAACACTTTCAAAAGAAATTTTAAGAGTTCGTTATCTTTAAAAAAATCAATTGTCTACATTTCAAACATCAAATCTACTTAGAGTTGAGAAATTTAAGACTTAACTCGCATTCGACTCTCGTTCTCCAAATCGAACACGAGTTTAATTTCGTCCCTGGGGATGGGGATTGTTTCCTAGCCATCACACTATATTAATCCACCAAATATATCTTTAAATGCAGTATGGGGAAATTAATATCACTCACACCAAAAAAACTCTCTCATCAGTGTTATTAATCAACAATTTTAAATCATAGCTTTCTATGAACACTAAACCCTAAGAATGTAAACAGGACAAAAGATACCGCTGACCCCGAATTAACCCTAGTCCTCTAAACAATCTCCTTAACTAAATAATCCTTTTTCCCTATTGAGCCAAACTAAAACACGCATAGAGAAAGATTCATCTAAGATGCCAATTAAGAATCATAATAGTACTACTTTTTTTTACTAGTAAAAAATTAAGATTGATTTACAAGCATTGAGAAAAATTTAACTATATGAGGAAATGCAAAAAAAAGGGAAAGTTTAGCCAACCCTAAAAATTAGTTCATTCAGCTACTAGTGAAAATTCCTAAAAACAGCATTCAAATCCTTTTCAACCATGTGAACAAAAAAAAAATTCTTTAAATCCCATTTGGTAAATTTCTGAAGCACATTATACAATCCAACATCCAAGCAAAAAAAAAAAAAAAAACATATACTACAAAAGAAAGAAAAGAAAAACCTTTTGCAATTAAAAAGAAAAACCCATCAAAAAAGAATCTTGAAACCCATGTTATACCAAGTAAAAAGATTCAATCTTTGAAACAAACAAACAAAAAACCAATTAAATCAAACTCCAAAAAAGGAAAATTGAAAGAAAAAGAAGATTATAAATCCACAAACCTGATGAATTGGAGGGTACATAGAATTAGTACAAACAGGACATTCAAGAAGCTCATGAACACTTGTGGCTGGATTAATCACCCCACCATTGACATTATTATTGAGAGATGGCTTTGGGGACGAAAACAGAGAAAAGGGATTGTTGGGATGAGAGATCTCATCTTCATCCATCCCATCAATTGATGAAATTGATATGCATTCAATGCTTGATTCCATTATTGAAAATTATTTATTTTAACCTAGCTCAGAAATTCCTAATTCGATTTGTGCATTTCAAAGAATTTGGGATAATTTTGGGGATTTCTTTTCTTAGAATAGAAGGTGAAGTGGGTTGCCAATTGAAGGTGCTTTTCTTGATGCCTTTACTATTGGGATGAGAGTGTAAAAGGGGTAGTTGGATTAGGAAAATTGGGAACTTTTTCTTTTCTCTCTATTTTTTTTTTTCCTCCTCAAATTTCATTTTTGAGCAAAATATCATCTTTTTTTCTACTGATGACGTAAAATTTCAAATTTTTTTGCCTCCCTCACTTGAATTCATATTTCGTATATTTGAAAAAATCATTATAATGGTGTTTTAGATTTATTTATGATAATTAAGGAATGTGAAAATGATTATAATAACTTTATTAAATTATTCTACACTTCATTATTCAAGATGAGAATGAATAAGGGTAGTGTAATTTAGAAAAACGCACCAATTATTTTGAAAAAATAAAAATAAAAAATCATATTACAATAAGGGTAGTGTAATTTAGAAAAAATAAAAATAAAAAATGATATTACAATGATTTCAACTCTGAAACATAGATGATCAATGGCACAAACTACCACACAAAGTACAGATCATAAAAATACTGTGATTATGTGTCAGCCCTAAAGTACTCGTTTTGGGCTGGTGATCATAATTCATAAATGAAGCCTCGTCCTTTAATTTGAACTTTGAACTGGCTGAGCAAAAGATGAGTTTTGGCTCCACATTCCAAAGCATTTTGGATTTTATTTTTATTTTTATTTTTGTTGTAAAGTTTTATGTTAACGGTAATATATGAAATGTATATGATTCAAATCATAATAGAATACGAGATTATGAAGGACCAAATAGATGGTCACTCATGTCCTACCCTTATGCCTTATTAAGCAAGTGTTTACAAACTAAAAAGAAATAATAATAATAATAATAATAATAATAATAATAATAATAAGATTTTTATTCTTAACTTTAGTTTTCGATATACAAAATAAATTAAGAGGATTCTTTTGTTTACTTTTTTGTAATTATTATTTTAAAAATCAAACGAATTTACATTTTTTGAATGGATGAAGATAAAAGTAATATTTATTTTTTTTGAATGGATAAGTATAGAAAAAATAGGTGGTTAGACAAAAATACGGAGTTTAAGAAGACAAAATGATTGTAACTGGAATTGATAAAAATTTTGCTATTTTTTCTACTTTACTCTTAACTTTTTGGTATTTCAATAAATAAAGTAATTTAAATAAAAATATTTTAATCTTTTTTTTTTAGTATTTTAATTTTTAAAAAGAAAATATATCTATTTTTACGTACGAATAAACATTTCTATCTTTTCTGAACATACAGAATTATAAAATAAAATAAAAGTTGCTTGGTTTGACAGCATTGGATGTAACAATAATGATGTGTTGTCATTGTGCGGTGAGTCATTCATTGCAGATTTGAAATGATGACAATTATTATTGAAATAAAGAAATGCATGCCTTAGGCTAAAAGCAAAGGGGCGCTATTGTTACATAGGATAGGAGTAAATAAATTTGAAGCATAATTCACTTTTTATTAATTAGGCTGATAAACAAATCGTACTTCTCCGTCAAGATTTCGTTTTACCTTTTTTATAATTATACTGTGTCTAAGAAGTTAATGACAATATATTATTATATATATTTTGATACGATATTAAAAATTTATTCGTGATATATGTTGGTATTTATGGTAAACAATCTCATTTCTTGAAAGAAGCATTTTTTCTAAGAGGCGAGCGAGTTGGTTTTGTAGAGTAGCGACCTGGGGTATGAGGATGAGTTCTCATATAGGGTCGCGACCTTTTATGTTTGTTTTAGTTGGGCGCTATCTTTTATGGATAGTCTTGTGGGGTTCTGGATGATTGTATGGAAATAATCACAGGCCCATGCCTATTATGGTAATTTAAGCGAGAGATCCTCTGACCCAGGGATGACTTCTTTTATCTCTATAAAAGGAGGTGCATACATCTCTTTATTTTGAAGTTGTTCTTATTACGGGTTGAGCTCTCGAAATATCTCTCGCACTATCTGACTTAAGTATCGGAGGACTTTCGTAGGGGTCGTCCACCGTCTTGGCTGAGGGTGTTGTTTTGCAGGATCGTTAGGTCGCCATGAGGCTTTTTGGAGACTTATCAGGTCGCGGTGACGGGAATTGAGAGTTGTTCAGGTCGCTGATCTCATATTTGAGGTTAGTACTCCATATTTTTGGTAACCAATTTTTTTGGTTTTATCATATTTGATGTCAAATTAAATTTAAATATAGAATAATGTAATATTATAATATTGTATTTAGTAATATTAATTATAAATATCAATAGAACAATACGTGATACAATTAAAATATTATCGATTGAATATTTGATTTTGAATCTAAACAACCGTAAACAACCGAGTATGTGGTATTCGTAATACTAATTTGGTATTCCGAACTCGGGGGCCTAGTTGAACCAGTATCTTGGATTTTGAATACTAGTATTCAAATTTTCGGGAACAGCGAGATTGTTGATTATTATAAAATTTACAAATCTTTACTTTTAATGTATATGTTAAAATCATGTATGTAAAATGGATGATAATATATTATTATATTATATTTAATGTCAAATTAAGTTTAAAAAGTGAATACTATTTTATTTAATAATATATCATTATAAATAAAATAATATACGATACAGATCAGATGTAAAAGAATTATAGACGAACACGAATATTTGATTTTTATTTATCAGAACATTAGAGTATCGGGTGTTTGGAACCCATGGGCTACAGGCAAACGTGAGACGATTCTGGTTTTGGATATCTCGTTGGAATTGGGCCTTCATTTCTGGATTTTAAACTATAAATTTCCAACTATTGGGCCCTTGGGCAAAACTCTAGCCCATGCAAACAAATAGATGAGATTTAATATAACAGGACCAATTGTATCATGATTTCAAATTGAAGGAGTCAAATTGTAATCACTTTAGTTTAGTATGAATTGATCAATAAATAAATCACTTAACAAACAAAGTAGTAAGGGTTATTAAATGTAACTAATTTAAAAATGAGTCTCATGAGATTTTGACTTCCTTGTTAGTGGTTAGTTTTAACACTAAATCTACAATAAAAGTGATTATAATATTAATATTTAATAGTACTAGTATTTTTTATATATATGTGCCAATTGATTACTTAAGCATCACGAACAAACTAAAACATCCGAAAAATACACGAGGTTTTAAACTTGGAATGTCTTTTAGGGTTGTAATAAATGCAGGAGCAGATTATGTTTTAGCATTAAAGTTAAAAAGACCAGATCAGATGTTAATAAAGCATATAATTAGAAAAATGATTTAGAGGCCAGATAAGATGTTAAGGTACAATTAATTAAAAATTAATTTGATTGATTGGGTCGTGTGAGGGCCAGGGGGATGTGTGCCCTCGTAATCTACATGTGTAGTTGTTATAAATTGCCCAATTTGCACATGAAAGGGACATTGCACATGGGAGACGAATAAGAATATTTTTTGGGACCTTCATGACAATATATGTATGAAATCTCACTAAATTTTAATTCATAAATTTCGTGTGAGTGTTGTTGTTCAAATTAAGTATCACAAATAAACAAAGTTTAGAAACAATAATAATAAAACCAATCATGAACATAGTCCAAAATATCAATAGTTCTCGTGGAGGTTGTGTTTTTTCTACATGTATTTTTTATTTTTAATAAATCGAGTTTGATCTACTTAATAAGTGGTGTTTTATTTTATTCGGTGTCCTCTCATAAGATTCAGCCGCGCTACTATTTAAATACTCAATGATATTTCATTGAAATTAACGACCAATGTGAGATAAATGTTGTTAATACGATGCTCAAACACTTATTCTTGTATCTATTAGTTCTATATATAGTTTTATTTTTGTATTTATGGTAAATCGATATGATAAATTTTATTTATTATTATAATTGAGTTTTCGATATTGTCAATTAGTGTCGACTGTAATTCGAGTGATACTAATGATTTATGGTGCTTTTGTCAAAAAATAAAAATAATATAATAGTTCAGTTTGTGTATAAATACATGATCTATATGGCATTCGTATATATTCCCATATGATGGTTTTATTTTTTAGAAGAAAAAAAAATCGATTAATTAAACCTTACAAATTAAAATTGTTTACATTTGTGTCACTCTTAAGTCCTAATTTTAATAATTATATACCATTTGAAATCTTATGTTTGATTTATCTAGCTTTTTTTTAGTATATTATATTATTTTTTGCTTGGACTTGCTTAAGAATTTCGTGACAACGAGTAACTAGAAATTTTTATTTCATCGCTACCCTTTTATACGTAAACATTATCACTTGAGTTGTGAACACGATTATACGTACACAAACATGCGTACATGGTTGTAAATTTTTATTTTCTTTTTCTATTTGATTGGATGAATGTTCTGCAACTTTCCATTTGACGTTAACAATATAAAAATCTAATAAGTTACTATTATTTATTGCTTTTGGGATTAATTGAGAGTATAGTGCGAGTTTCATGCACCAGACCATTACTTTTTCAACAGTACCACATAAAGTATCACGAGAAAATGTTTAAAATATCACCAATTATAGTTACAATATCACATCAATAAAAAATAATTAATATTTATTAAAAATAATAATTCAGTCCAATGCAAGATCTAAACTGGGAACAGCGAAAGAGTCCCTTTAAAGAATTGGAAACCCTCTTTTTATCAATTTCAACTAAATAAAATGAAATTATTATATATTCAAATTCTAAACTAAACATTCTCACATATTCCTAGGGTTGAACTTTGATCGTGTGTCACTGATTATCTGCAAATCAAGTGTAATTAAACGCCTGAATTATCAAAAACACATATAAAAGAGAGAGAGATTAGCGGCGTAGATTACGGATGAACATGGGTTTAGTGTAGGGTGCATGGAACAAACATATGAGTATACGAGTCCAACACTCAAACTCATGCCCTACACAACTTTTATCTTCTTTTCTTTTGTTTTCTACTTTCGGAATCACATTTCTCTCACGTTATTATTTATTCTCTCTTTCGCTTTCATGTCACTTTTCCGCTTATAAATACAAAACTATTTCAGTTACGGGTGTGAACTTTTCAAACAATTATTTATAATTTTAAGGTGAATATTTATAATTTCAAAATAATTATTTACATGGAATTATTCATGTTCACTTTCAATTTGGGTTGTTTGTAGACTTTTTTGAAAATAATTCAAAAGTTATATTATTAACTCAATTTCACTTCTTTTTATAATATTAATAATAATCATTATTACATATTGCACGCATAATTTAAATTAACAATATTTTTTAACTATTTTTATCTTAAATTAATTTTAATCACTCTCAAATTTCAGGAAAAAAAAAAAGTAGTCAGCTATAAAACACATGCTTTATGATCACTATTTACATTTCTCTAATACGATATCAAATATTCAAATCGACATGCACGTCGAGTTAAGTGTAAAAGGCGATATCTTTTATAGGATTGTCGATCTCTTATAGATTGAAATGATATTTATCTTTTATAATTAGAGCAGGGAGAGTTGGGTCCCCACGAGCTGGTATGGAAGGTATTGTATGGGCAACGACAAGCTAAGGGTATAAAATGGTTATTAGCTTAAGGTAAATTAACAAAATATGAGAGTTCTAACAATTATGGTAACTTAACATACAAGAGAATTCTCAATTCTAAGCCGGTGAGCTAATTATGGTATTTTAATATGAATATGAGACGAAAACCTTAGATTGGGAATACTACGTCTCTTGTTTATATAAAGATGACACAGATCTCACTTACATTCTAAATTGTTTTAATTCTACTTTTGAGCTATCGTTTTATCATTACAAAATGATTGACTTAAGTATCGGAGAATTTACGATAAGACTTTTCGACTTCGATTTTACTTTATAGGTCGCTCAAGTCAAAAGAAATAATTTTGAGTTCAACCTCATTTTTGTAAGTCAATTGATTGCATCATCTCAATCTTACACATTTTATACTTTCATAATCTCAAAGACCTCAACATCATATGTGCCAACTAATATGCGTAATCTATTCTTGTGCAGTTTTTTTCATTCCAAACCTGATGATTCAATGAACTTAACCATAACCTAAAAGTAATCTCTCATGTAAATCAATTTGGGTTTCAACGAGTGTATTAGGGTTTGCCTTGTAATTGTTAGTGTCACATAAATGTTACGATAGCTGACATGTCCAAGAGGTAATAAATCGATTTATTTAAATCCCAAATATTATAAAGCAGTTGAGCTTTGAAACTAAACATAATAGTCTTAAGTTTACGATTCAAATTTTGAAAGGTTTATGAAATTTCACAATCAAAACGTAGGTACATCTTTTTAAATTTTTATATATTTCTTCTCATGAAATAACAATAATAATAACTCTTAATTAATGGTATTTACGTTGCACCAACCATTAAAATGTTGAAGGCAAGCACGGGAAATGATGAGGTGGAGTCACAGGCGCTGCCATACAAACAATTTAATAATTTGTGGCAACTTGGCCGTGAACCGCACCTAATTCATTATTTCATACCACCTTATTTTGTCTTCTAATTGTTTGCAATTAAATCCATGAGAATATTATGTTTGTACAAACAAATTAATGAATGATAATAACTTACCACATTGCCCTAACAAAATAATATCTTTTTAAAATTGTGTTTTTTCTACTTTTTCTACTTACCACAATATAGATCAACTATTTGATCTATATTTATAACTAATTTTGTGTATCGCTTCGGTAAAAGCATTCAAAAACTACTTATTTTTAAAAATGGTGTAATTATAAATAGAATAAATAATATTATAATTTGTGAGTATTCTTTTTAAATTTTTTTATTCTTAATAAATATTACTCTTTCACAACCCCATGTAATACTCGAGTCATTTTTATATTGCATGTTGATAGTTATAAGTCAAAAATTGTTGAGAATTTGTTGTTGCGATGAGAATTATATAATTTTATTTCGTTCTTATGAATAATTCAAATTATCAAACTAACATTTTATTTCTTTCACAATCTTCGTAACACGAGGGTTTTCTAGAGTTTTAATTTCATGATACGATTATTTCAATTAATCCACATACTCGTTTATTATTCAAATTTTAACACAAGAATGTTAAACTAGAAAGAAAATGCATTACGCTGATCAAACATGAATGGGAACACTTTCCTATTAAAAGTAAATTTGATTGACCAAAATCTACTATACTTGAAAAATGTTAATGAGTATTGTGAAAATGAAAATGAGTTCAAATTAAATAAAACTCGTACAACTTATTAAGCTCAAATTATATTGCGCTAGAAAAATATTTACGAATTGAAAATTATATAAGACTCACCAAATATTAAAGCTTTTAAGTTCTATAAGTTTTCTTAGATATACTCTTAAAGTCTATATATTTGGAGTAAGATTTTAGTCAATGAATTGTAGTCATTAGATTAAATAAATCATGTTATCTATTTCGGTTAGAAATAAAGATTATGATGTCTATATAGTATTAGGGCAAACAAATTAAAAAGAAAATGTAAAAAATAGGGTAAATATATAGTAATTTTTAATAAAAATAAAAGAGAAAATGACATCCATCCGTGTTGATGCAACTAATAACTAGATTTTAAAAGATGCTTGTTCACTTTGCCAAATTTATTCATTTTCATTTTCTTAGAGTATTCAAATTTTTGGTACTTTTTTATTTTTTATTTTGTTTTAGTGTTGTTTAACATGATAGGATCTAACATGACTATGCCTAAACTATGCCTCTTTTATAAGTGCGGGATAATTGCACCCAATAAATTACCATGTCACAAAAATATCCTTACTAAACAACCCTCGTACTAAATACAAATAATAAATAAATACTCATTCAACTTTATTTTCTTCCCAAAGCTTTATTTCCCAGATCTTAAACTAAACTCTGAAAGTAATCATAAAAAAATGGATGATGAAAATATGAAAAAAATACAATATTTTTGTCGATTTTCATGCTAACATCATCATACAATGCTATTTTTTATGATTTTAATCATAAATGTGTTCGACATGATTTTCATGGCCACATGAAAAGAGAGTGTTCAACACATTTTGGAACACATACATAAAAGTGTTCTGATAAAAAAATGAACAGATTAGTGACGACTTAAAACCGACGCTAATCGAACCCAAGACTTTCAATGGACGGGAAGCGGCTCTTAGTTTAGAACCACTTTCTATCAAGAAATTGTTCATTCTTAAAAGCGCCTCCTTTATCAAGTATGATACAATTTTTTCTTAAAACCGCCTTCTTTAAAAAAAAATTTTTTTGTCCAATTGTTTGTTCGATTTCAAATGTTTAACATGATGACATGGTGTTCGAACCAAAATTTTGAACACCTTAAAACTTATTCGGTGAACCAGCCCCAACATGAGCGATGGAATAATATCAATCTTTTATATTTTTTCTGCAAAATTATGACATAAAATGATATTTTTCTTCAAAATAACATGTTCCATATACAAATATATCACCAATGTCGTCTTTTTTTTTTTCTTACTTGGTTTTGTTTTCTTCTCTTGGTTTTAGTTCAATTTTGTTTCTTTATTCTAGTTTTGTTTTTATTTTTTTTATGTCAAAGTGTATAAATTGTAATTAGTGGGATGTCGTTAGTAGAAAGAAACACATTTCAAAAATTAATAGAGTATTTTCATAATAGTTCAATTAAAGATTGAAAATGCATAGGTCAAGTAAAACTTCATCCCACATTCGTTCCCTAGTCACAAAATTTGAAAATATAAATAAAAATAATCTGAACGTTTGTTGGGTGCTAAAATGAAGAATTCGTGCTCTTTTTCACATCAATTTTTGGTCGGGGTACTTTATTATGTTCACACCAAATAGTTGTTCGTCCATTAAATTCTCTTTATGGTGGGATTGATGGTGTTTAATTCATACCACGTTGTAGCATTAATGCCCCACTGAACATTTATACTGAAAACACAAAAATTGTAATCGGTCAAATATTTCATTTTCGTCCGTACCACAAAAATAGTCCAGTTACTATATTTAATATATTATTAAATTTTCATTTCCACACGTATCTTTAATTAATATTTTTAAAATACTATTAATTAATATTCTTGAAATACTAGTATTTTACGTGGTAAATTGAAAATTGATGATTACAATGAAAAATCTTAATTTTTCAATAACAAATATACTAATTCCAACACTAATTTCTATAAGCATTAATTGACATTAATAGATTCAATAAGTGTATATGAAAAACACTAAAGATATACTTTTTAATTCAATATCTATATTTTTATAAGTGAAATTCATATTTTTTCAAATTTTATTTTGGTGTGCTGAAGTATTGAAAAATATGTATAGTTGTTCGAAAATTGTTATGCTTGTGTGGAATTGACGAAAATAAATAAAAGAAAAGAAAAAGGGAGATAAGAGTCTCATTGTACGGTTGTTTAAAGTAGTGGGGTAGGGGATCAATCATGTTGCTTAAATAGACTTGTTATTGTCAATATAATTACATGTTAGGATTGCAGAGTCAAGTCAAGTATTCGAGATTTGAGGCAAAATTAAATTATTTTAGCGGTGTTTGAGCTCGAGTTTAATCTATCATACTCGACTCGTTCAAGAATAATAAAGGCATGTTCGAAAGTAACTTGACAATGCTGAAATAATACATGCTTGATAAAATCTCGAGTTTTTTAAATTAAATCTATCCAAACTTGTGATATTATTGTCATCAGGAAAAATAGTTTTTTCACCTCAATGTGTTTGTTTTTTACATATTACTCCCCAAATTTTTTTTGTTCACTTTCTTCCTTAATGTACAAGAATTCTTGAGGTTGTCCCATAAGGTTTATTTTTTGGAGAATATTTTTCTAAATTTCGAAAGCAAAGTATAAGAATCTTATAGTCTAGAAAAAAAAAATTAAAATAATGTAATATTAGGTTTTTGTCTTAAATTTTATATTTGAAAAGGAAATAGAGTTCTTATCTCATATATATAAATATATATATCGTGACATGATATCACAAAAAAATTTACTAAAATAATATAGTAATTAGTAATATCATAAAAAAGATTTCATTAAAAATATATATATCTTATATATCCTCATCTACAATCTTATAAAATAATGAATTGATGATTAATATAGTAATTAGTCATATTTTTCATAAAAAGAAATATATGTAATGAGAATTTGCAATTTCTTGAAAGTTATTCCTAAAAATATTTCTAATAATGAAGTGGCGATTTTTCTATATTTTTAGTAAAAAGAAATTAAAAAATAAAAAACACACACACAAATGCAATTAATATTTAAAATTTTCTATATATAAATGTTGTCAATACATCTTTTGTTTTGTTTAATAAACACACGACTAAGTATTATGATATCATGTAATGATTATATGTATGTATGTATATACATATATGAGATAGAAATTTTACGTTTTTTTAATAAAAATAATACTTTTACACAAAAATTCAATATTTATATTATTTTAATTTGTCGTTAAAATTATAAAATTTTTGCACTTTGCTCACCAAAATATAAAATTATTGCACTTTGCCCCCAAAATATAAAATTTGCAAAAATATAAAATTATTGCACTTTGCCCCCAAAATATAAAAATATAAAATTTGCAAAAATATAAAATTATTGCACTTTGCCCCCAAAATATAAAATTCTTACGATTTGCCTCTTAAATCCCAATATAAAGGGAATATTTTGTCTGAAATAAAATTCAAGGGTTAATGTCGAAAGTTTTTGTATAAACAATTTTCCATTGTAATTAATATTACTCCTTCCATCAACAACTTACTTCCCATTTTAGTGGGTACAAAATTATATATTTGTTTTCTTTTAAAATATTAGTTACACAACAAAGACGAAAATACTTTATTTAATTAACTTTATTTTATTGAAATATTAAAATGTTAAAGTAAAACCAAATAGTATAGTAGGAAAAATACAATCACAAGGACATTGATTTTATAATCTTTTAACATGTGTTTTCGTTTCCAAACATATATTTCACTGAAACCGCTCGACTTGTCTACAACCCTATGCTCGACTTGTTTACCATCGAGTTTTAACTTAAACCACTCGACTTGTTTACAACCCTATGCTCAACTTGTTTACCACCTAATTTTAACTTAAACCGCTCGACTTGTCTATGGCCCTGTGCTCAACTTGTTTACCGCCCGACTGGCACCAACTTAAGGTGCTAAACCCAACAAATAATTTGAATTTACCCAAATAAAATTTGTTGCAAAGTAGGAAAGGGGGAATGCTATTGATTTATAAATTCAATTAAAATCTTTTAGTTCAAATTTCACACACATTTCTACATTGTCTGCAAAAAAAAACTGCAAACCAATGTCACTTTTAATTGAAAACATTGTCTCTTTCCTATTACAAAGATACTTTTATCACATAATTCAACATCCTGGTCTCTCTCTCTTTTTTTCTTCCTAATTTAGGTTTTTCAATAATAAACGAAGGAAAAAGACATGGTAAGTTGGTAACATATAACCACCTTAATCGCGCTTTAACTAAACACAACCCCTCGGGGCGAACCCGACCCTGTTACCCGCCAAGTCGAACACTACCCGGAAACCCTGTTGCTGAATATTCCCAATTATAGACAACCCGCTCATCGTGCCCGCAAACGCAAAGCAAAACTTGCCGTCGCTGTCCACCGGGATCAGGTAATTCGACGCCGGCAGAGACACGTCAGCGCCGCCGAAATGCAGCACCACCGTCGGCACCTTCACCTCCGTTTTCCCGGACAGATCGAAGCACGTGTCGAAGAGAGAGAATTCCGTTGTACGCTTCAGGTTCGAAGCCCCAACCCGGAAAGCATCCCTCAGCGCCACGTAAGCGGGTCGGGTCAGACGGGTGACGGACGTGCCCGAGTCCACAATCACGCCCCCGTTTCCCGTAGTGTCCAGCTTGAAAAGCGACGCCGTGATGCCGGGAACGCGGGTCCCGCCTACCGAAATACCGTTCAGCCCCACGTAGTAAAACGTGTCTAGCTTCGGGTTTGTTAGTAACGGCGTGAAAACCGCGTTTCTGGAAACCGCCGACTCGCCGAACAACATGGAGGACGGTTTAGCAGAAGCCGACCGGTCCACCAAGCAGTACGAGAACTTTTTCCCGAATTGCCCGCCGGCTTGAACCGGGAACGCCAATTTGCCGCGGCCGAGCCCCAGCAAACCGGCGGCGCCGACGAACAAACCCTCGTTATCGTGCCCGCACCCGAGAGCGACGTTAGGCACCTTCGTCCTCCTAAACGTCAGCGTTTCGGTGGAGAACTCGCCGAAGGTGAAGGAGCCATCGCCGTACGAGACCTGGTAAAGGCATTTCTTCCGGTTGTTGCAACCCGGCGAGTCCAACCGGCGGCAGATCGGGGACTCGCACGTGACGCCTAGAAACGACGTGGACTTCGTCGGGTCGAAGACCGGGTCGGTCTGGGTGTAGCATTTCCGGCAGGGGGAGCACTGGACCCAAACGACGTCGCTCCCGGTGTCGAGCACCATGTAGACGTACTTCGCCGGAGTGCCGACGCCGATGCGCGTGAAGTACTCGCCGCTGCCCTGCGCGAGCCCGGAGGTGACGGAGCTGCTGAAATCGCCCGATCGGGGTTTCACGGAGGCGACGGCGGAGAGCGCTTTGACCCTGACGGCGTCACGGCGGAGGCGGAGTTTGAAGAGGGACGCCGGGGTTGAGTTGAGAGGGGGGGAGAGGTTGTCGACGTGGTGCAGGTCGAGGGAGAGGGTGGTTTCGGATCCGGGTTCGGAGTCTTGCAGCAGGGTGGGCCATGAGAGGGTTTCGGTTTTCTGGGGTTTGGGGAGGGAAGTGAGGAGGAGGGTTTGGTATTGGAGAGGGGCTGAGAGTGAGACTGAAAGAATGGCGAGGAGAAGAGAGGGTAAAATGGGAATATGTTTAGCGGCGTCCATTTTAGAAAGGGGAGAGAGAGAGAGAGAGTGGAGACGGAGAGTGGGAGCGTTGGAAGTATAAATAATGAAAGGTGGTGGGTGACAGAGAAGCAGTGGCAGGTGTCTGTGAGTGATTAAAAGGCGGTTGGTTTAGATTCTCTCTCTATCTTTTTCCTTTTCTTAATTATTTAATTTTGTGGTGATTCTTTTTAATTTTTTTTAATTTTTTTAATTTTTTTTTTTATTGAGGTGGTGGCGGTGATAGAGATAAGCATGGGGAGATGTGATTATATATGAGTATGCGATTAATTTCAAGTTTATAAATGATTTATTTTGTGTAATTGTTTCTTCATACACTCCTCCTTCCCAATGTTGATTTGCAAATTAACATTAGGTTCAAACATTATACCTTGGTAGGGTGTGACTGAAAAATTTGTGAAATCTTTGTATTTTTCAACATCATTAATTGACATTTTTTAATGTATGAGCTATAATAGATCTTTATTAATAATTTTACTTTATTTATTGGAAAATTTACGGTCTCAGTTATATATATAAGTATAATTTTTTAATTTGTGTGATATTCTATGTGAGAGTACATATGAAATGAAAAATTACAATTGTATTAAAAATATGATCACTGCGAGATTGTCAATTGCATTTATGTGGTGAAAGACATTAATATTATAACAAAATATTATATATGTGATAATTTCTTATTTGATTTTTATTAAAAAATAAAAATAGAAATAAAATGATTAAATTAGTGCTGGATATTGTCAAAAGTAATATTTAAAATTTAACATCGCTTGATGTCATGCATTTAATTTGTATAATAATTATTTTTTACTATTTCCCTTTTGTTACTTTCTATCCACCCCATTATTAATGATGTTGACACCCTAACCATGTGTCAACTAGAGGTTGCTTCGAATAACACATGTTACCTTCTGTCAGCTTTGAGATCTGATTTGCCAGCATCGGGTAGTTTGGATTGAAATGCTTCATGTATGAGAATTCTTATCTTGGTATATAATAGCACTTTTTTATTTTATTTTATTATCTTCCTTCGAAATTATGGTTTATCTGTCTCTCTCTCGTTGCCCCTCTCACGCCTCTTTTTCTTCATTTATTTGTGTACAATTCGGATAAACTCCAATAAATATCTTTTCCTAGTCTTTTGTAATTCATAAATTTGTGTGTAAAATAGGTTTCGCACCATTAAGGTGCGAAACAACAATAAAATTTATTATTTTTTTTAAATTGAGTTTCGCAGTTTTAGATATGAATGGCAATAAACCCGGTTGAAACGGGGACCTGCCCGCCTCCGCACCGACGGGGATTACCCCCTTTAAGCGGGGATGTGGATGGGGGCGGGTATGATATTGCGGGTTTTTGTGGGGGCGGGTACGGGGATGGGGATAAGGTTCCCCCGCCGAGTACCCGTCCCCGTTTGAAACCCGTTTCAAACTCGCATATATTATTATTAATTTTTTTTTATTTTAAACCATTTTTAAATGTAATAAACTAAATGTTTGTCATACTATTTGAATTTTATTATAGTTTTCTTTTTATATATTTAAATAGACCTGAAAATCAAGCTCCGTAATTTATTTATTTTTATTTTTTAAGTGATAAAATGTAGGCGGGTACAAACGGGTACGAACCGGGTATACGGATGAGGGCGGGTGATTGGGTATTGCGGGCGGAGGCGGGGGCAACTAATATACTCGCGGGGGCGGGGATGGGGATGACTTTTTCAAGCGAGGACGGGGGCGGAGATAGGCGTACTGCCCCCATTGCCATCCCTAGTTTTAGAATGTGAAATTAAAATAAGAATTTTTTTTTTTAGAAAAATAGGTTTCGAATCTTAAATTGCGAAACCATGAAAAAAAAATATTATAATTTCGCAGATATAATGTGCGAAACCACCTATTTCTACGACCCACGGCCAAAACACCTAAATACACAATTTGTTTTGGTATGTACAGTAGACACGCATTTTTTGCCAATCATCACAATACAAAATATACACATAGCAGCAACTGATGCTTTATTCTATCTTTTTATTTTATACTCAATAATTTACTGAGTACTATATTTTCTGAGTGCTATATTTTCGTGATAATATTATATTTTACACATTATGTTGAAGTGGTCGACTGGAACATCTAATTAGATAAAGAATGAAATGGGATATTAAATTAAAAAAAATGTAATATAATGAAGACTTGAAGTATATGTTTATAAATATAAAAATATCTAAAGAAAAATGTGATTAATCCTTATAAAAGAAAAACAAATTTACTTTTAGTGTGAGTAGATTAATAAAAACAGGCCTGAGGCCTAAGCCACAGGCCCACAGCCCACCATAAATATTGTGTGGATAACTCTTTGCATGCTGCAGACAAGTTGTTGAATCTTCTTAAGTAGCACTTACATTTGTACTCCGTACGCTGTTGAATATGGACCACTGCTCCCTTTTCAGTAATCTTATTGATTTCCTTTTCATAAATATCTCACATTAGCAGACAGCGTGGTTGGCCCAATCTATTTTCTATACGAGTAGAAAAGGCTAAAGCCCAAGTTGTCCGAAATATTATATATCATGTGCCACGATTTCTTGCATTGCCTGTGGACCAATGATTCACAATAATGAAGATCTGATTAAAACAATCAAATCTGACGAATTAAATTTATCAGGAGGATTTATTTGAACACACAAAATTAAAAATAATGTAAAAATGAATTCAAGTAGATACATAAAACAATGGGTAGACAAATTTCATACGAGTGAATTGATTTTGTATGTTCACTATTTTTCATAAAAACTCAACAAAATAAATTGCATATGAATAGTAGCACAAATAAAGAATTTTCCGAATGGGTATCAAATGAGACGAAACACTACTTATTAAAGCAATAAAACTACACTTATTAAGTAAAGTTCACCAATATGACATCCAAAATAACTCGCCCGAGTCAACTTCACATTGCATCGGTTTGAGTTAGTTTATGGCTTGGAAAACACTTGAAACCTTATAAACAAGGAATGCATATATATTATGTCTAACCTAATCTCACTTTTCTTAACATCGTGACGCTGCAAATTTTCATATAGCATCTTTCATATATAGTTTTATGATTTCATCGTCATAACTTCTATGTGAGTTTGAACGCTGTTTTGCAGGTTATGTTGAACGAACAATAATACGTGAGTTCGAACACTGTTTTGCAGGTTATGTCGAACGAACAATATTACTTGATTCAACTCTATTTGTACTCTTTTCTAATATGTGTAACTCTTTAGGTAGAAAATCTATTTTCTTTTTGGATAGCGAGTATATTTTATAATAATAAGTCAAAGAAAAATAATCGAATATGAGGAAGCGATAATTTTTCTAACATTATTTTGCTAGTTATGTCAGTTTGTGACGAACAATGAAACAATTTAACCAATTTCTTGGTGGCCAAACATTTTTTTCCACATAAATCTCAAATACATTTGGAAAAAAATACAATATCATGAGAATCATGAGACAAACATAATTTATTTTCAATAAATTTTATACAAACACTATCAATTGTTATATTGTTGCAATTGCAAGAAATTCCGAAACACGCAGAGACAAAGATTGACTTCAATTAATTGGTCAAGCAATTATAACGAGACCGTTTCACATTATAAACAGTACATTAATGAATTGCCCCACCCACCAACAAAAATAATTGACCACCAACTGTATGGTTGTAAAATTATCCATACATTTATCATTTATTGATAAAAACTGCGGACACTGACTTTTCTAGCGGGACATATTATTACCTAATGTTCTATTTTCTTTATTCTAGTATATTAGTATATTACCTAATTCATATGTTATACTATAATATTCATATATTTATCTCGATTAAATCTATCATTATTATATTTAAATAATTAAATAATACTAAATACAATATTATTCACTTTCAAAAATAATTTAACATCAAATACAATATATAATCTATTTTCAAACATAATTATATAAGAAAAATAAGGATTTCGAATATAATTTTTTTTGCTCACAAATATTTGTATGAAAATTATAAGTAACAGGCTCCCAAACAACAAAACCTAAACCAAACAAACATGCGAATATAATTTTTATTATTTACAAAATTTTGAATATCAAAATTAATAAATAACAGGATTCAGAACTAAAAAACTTAAACCAAAACCAAACATACACCGAACAATCTCAGTGTAAGAAAGTCCATGTGGCAGCAGGCCCAATTAGAGATGGTTGCCTAGTGGGCCATCTACGTGAGCCAGCCCAGGGCGCAATAGAATGGTGTACTGTTTGTAATGCATCGTGGACTAATGACATCAATCATTTATTATTATTATTATTATTATTATTATTATTATTTGTGAGAACATTCAACACGTTCTTGAACAGATCCCATCATTTGCTTTCTCATCAAGACTTCACACGCATATTGATATTAGTCTTTGTCTTGTGACAACACCACAAAACATACCACCTGCCTCCCACATGCTCATACTCATGCTCCACCCAAAAATAAAATAAAATAAAATAAAAGTGGGTCAAAATCAGCCACTTTACAAACCAGCATAGCTCAAATGTATATGTAGATTATAAACATTATAATCTCCTTACATTCAACCAGTAGTGATTCTATTTTTCTTACAAAAGCTAAATTGACTAAGCAGAGTTTCTCACAACACAATCATCTTAATTAGACCAAAATCATACAAAAACCGTTAAGAATCTCAAAATTATCGAACTGAAATTCACTAATTCCATTAAAAAAAAAAAAACCATTAATCCACCTTAAGATGTATACTATATATAAACAAATAGGTACTCGCTGTCCTACTTGATCAAAAAACTCTACTTTCTTAACCACTCGTACTTGTATTACCCGACAGACGACTGAGCCGAGCTCGACTCACGCGAAAACGCCTCAATCAACTTCTCCTTACTCAAACGCTCGGGCCCTCTTGACTTGACGACAAATGTATGAAACACTTTCTCACTCCCACTAACGAATCTCGCCTCAACGATATCCGCTCCTGCATTCTTGATCGCCCGAACGACCCCCGCCGCCGGGTGGGAATCCAACGGACACCTCATGTTCAGAGTAACTTCATCGCGGCCCGCTTGGATGTCGATGCTTGGGCTTCCGGCTCGGCCCACCACTCCCGTGCTCGGCTTAGCTTCTTCGGACTCCATGTCGCTGAGCTTCTTCTGAAGCTCGGTTATGTAAGCGATCGCATCCCCTAAAAGTGAAGCTTTATCCATCTTTGAGATATTCGGCACGACCGCTCGCAGGGCGTAGAACCTCTGGTTCAGCTTCTCCCGCCTCTGCCGCTCGGCCTCAACGTGATTCTGGGGCCCGGCCCGGCCGTTGGCGGGCTTACGGCCCCGTTTCCTAGGCCTATTGTCGTGTGCCTCGGCGCACGAAACCTCGACATCCGAGTGCTCGGACTCGACGCTCTGTGGTTTGGATGTGACGGGCTTGGCGGTCGGCCCAGCGAAATCGATTTGCATTCGGGCTGGGCTTTGATGCTGGAAATTATTAAAACGATACTCTTCTCTCGCTCCGTTGACGAGATTTCTTGCTGGGGTTTCTGGGTTATGAATCTCAACGGGCTTTCTTAGCTCCAAATTACTACCATATTGCATCCACGCCAGGCCATGAAATTTCTCAACGGCAATTTTTTCCTCGATTTGCGTACGGCCCGAATAAATATCATGCCCGAAAATCTTGGGAGCTACTTGTAATTGTGCATGGTTGCCAACTACCAAGCTAGGGGCCGGGCCCTCCCCATTTCGTTTGGTAGAGAAAGAAGACATAATCACCCTCAATAGCTCCAAATTCTCGGGAACACGTCTCACCGAACCCAATTCAACCACACCAACATCGGTCGGAACCAAAACAATAGTCTGCATGCCGGCCGACTTCGCAAGAAACGAACGGACACAATAGTCAACCGAAGACGATTTGAGCACATCCGATAGCCAAACGGGCCTATTAGACCCGAAACATTTTCCGGGCCCCCCTTTGAATTTCGGGAACAAAAAATACATCGATGCTAGGAAAAACATCTCGACATCGGTAACCTTATCCAATCCAAAAGCATAGCTATCCTCGTCGGATCCTCCAAACGAGACATCCAATTTCTGAAGAACAATTTTTCTCATTCTTTGTTGGGACTCGTCTTGGAGCCTGAAATTGAGGATCCGAGTGATTTCGGAGTGCTCGTCGTCACGAGGCTCCCGGCAACAGCCATCGCCCCACCCGAGAACCAAGTCGCCGGTTTTGGATTTCGAGAGCTGCCAAAAAATCGCGTAATTCCAACTGAAATTGGCGGGGTTTGGGTGCTCTACGAGATCTGAGAGCTTGGTTTGCAGATTTAGATCATTTGACATCGCCGTTAGTGAGCAATCGGAAGAAATTGAGCTGGAAATTAAGTAATCGAAAGCTTTGCTACCTAAAACCGCCGCCGCCATGGCTTTCTCCTCCTCATTCCAGAAAGCGCCCCCCATTAATTACCAAATCCTATTTTTATAAATTAACCCCCAAATCAAAAAAAAAAAAAAAAACTTTTTTTTCCTAATTGACAAATTCCAAATCAGATACACTCGAGATACATCATGAACTAATCCAAGGCAACTCCATAGCTTTCGAACAAAAATTGAATCATTTAAACCCAGCTAGAAATAGCGCTCTGTTCTCAGATCTCAATAGCTATTAATAATCTACAGAAACATGCAAGCAAAAAAATAAAACAGGAAGAACAGAGATTGAAGGAAATTTACTCACCTGTTTCCAACAAAGTAGATTTATTGATAAAATTTCGCTAAATTAAATGATAAGCAAAATGAGAACAAGAATTTCATTTCTGAAAGAAATTAGAAGATGTTTGGAATTTGGATTTTTTTTTATTATATATTCTCTGTCAATACTCTGCATGTGAAGTTTCAGTTTGTTATTTAAGAAATAGTGAAAAGGTAACCATGGTTAGGTTAGAAGTAAGTTTGGAGGTAGTCGGCGACAGCCTTGTGTTTTTCGTGCGTGATTTTTTACTTTTTTATTTTTATTTTTATAATTAGTTAATTAATAATATCATTTAGATAATATCTTTATTTCTCGAATATATAATCTAATTTCTCTGTCTAATACTATTTTATTCATTATTTTACTATTATAATTTTATTTAATATGAATTTCTATGACTAGCACTCCTCATTAAATAAGACATAATCAAGAAATAATTTGTATATTTATTAATTATATAGTCAAAATAATTTCAATTTGGTAACATGTTGAATTTATATTTCGATTATTTGATATTTCATTAAATGAGTAAATTTTGGAATATTAAAGTTACTCTTTCTAAAATATAGGGTAAAATATATTGGCCACCAAATTATGTTTATTTTATAATAAAGGTATAATTCGGTAACTTCCAAATTTACCCTCAGGAACAAAAGCGAAAAATCTGAAAAATGGAGATATAAAAAAACGTAAATACAAGGTTCACGTGTATCCGCGTGCGTTGGGAGCGGGTTTTGCTGGTTCGTATTCATTGTTCTCGTGGCCTTTGAAACGTGGTGATGGATGGACAGGTGTTAAATACAATTCACACGGTTCACGTGCTCCGACGTTTTCCCAAAAGCATGGGCCCCACACAACTGCTTTCGGTCCACACGTTTCAAAAGCATGACACACCCATTCACTTCCCAAACTCATCATAAACCATGGTTAAGAGATAATTACCATCACGCCAAAAACATGATTTACCTTGAAAGTAATAATTAATCTACTGCCTTTTTTTTTTTTTCACCACCATCAAACATGAGTGAGTGAGTCAAGAGCAAAACTTGAAATTCAAGGCTATTGGTAAAAATCTTGTAAATCAGAAACTCGAGTAACTTTTTTATGATTCAAGATTTAAATTTAATAGCATCTCCAGTGCATATTGTTATTTTAATAAAAAGATAGTTATATCAGCAAGTTAAAATCAGTACATATAATTTATTCTTCATGCGTGTTGTGTTGACATGAAAAAAAAATCTGATTTTTGAAATAATGTTGAATAAAATGAAGTAGCAAAAAACTAAGAACTGAAGTTTTACTCCATGGACTCTAAATTTATCTAGTTGGTCAAACTTATCTGCATTATATATATAGGATTAGATTCAAATGAAACCCACGTCAATATATGCGAACTTAGAGACTAATTTTGACCGTAGATCTAATCATTTGTGTGGACCAGATTTTTTCTATTTTTTTTAATTCATTAAATTACTAATATGGAAGGCCAAGGGTTTTTATGTAAATTACAAAGGCCCCTAATCATGTTAAATACCAAACAAACCCTACCCAAATCCCCGTCTCCTTCCCCGTCTCTCCCCACAAATCTCGTCCCATTCATTTCGTCTCTCCCCACCTTCTTTCTCTCCTTTCTTCTCCAAAATTCGGAAACGGCCGGCGCAGCACCACCTCCTCCATCGATCGTCGGCGGCACCCCGTCTGTCCTCGTTCCCCTTCCTCTTCGATCGTCCTCCGACACCGCAACTTGAAAAAACATGAAATAATTGATTGAGTTGGAAAAAGTGCGGAGTCAGAGTGCAAAAATTAAAGCACTGTAAAGAAAGAAATGGGTATCAAAAAGGTTCTGTGAATTTGCTTTAGTATCTCAAAAGAAAAAGGTAGAATCAGACATCAGAATTATTATTTGAATGCTTTTGTTTATGGGACAGCACCAAGATTAAGACAAAAGTAGGATTATTAGTTTTTATTCACTGAAACGTAATTTTCTTGCTCCTTAACAATGTAGGCTTTTTAGGGCCAAGCAGAGAATAAATGTTGGCCCAGAGTCAATGGTATGCTATTGATTAGGTGGGTTGTAGGCTATTGATTCTGTGGGTTGTAGAGATGATGGGGTTATTGGAGTAGTGATGGGTTGAATTTGGGGGTGTGTTGAATGTTGAGCTAAGTTTTTAAGAACTCATGGGTAGGGTTGAATGTTGGGCCAAAAAGCAGTGTTAATGTAGTTCAAAAGAACTGTAATAACATAAGAAAAAGCACTCCAAATATTGATGATTTATGGTTATTGGTGAAATCTGAGCCCTCGATTGATGGTTGTTGGCGCTGTTCGGGTGGTGACGGCGATTTGGATTTGGACGGCGGTGATGTTGAAAAATAAAAGACAGTGGTAGTGTAGTAAAAAAAGCGCCGCAACAATATTAAGAAAGCACTCCAAAAAAACTAGCACTGCCAACATAAAAAAAAAAAAAAAGCACTGCTGAAGACTTGTGTAGTGCTATAAATAGTCATATACAATGATTTTACTATTCAGATTTTTAAATTTAATTATATTTATTTATTTTTACATTTTTTAATATGCAATATGTATCTTAAATCGTAGGTCTTGAGAATGTGATTAATTTGATATATATTTCATTAAAAACGAATAAAAATTAAAAAAGTTATGGTTTGTTGAAGATTTGAGTTTTATTATAAATTTTTGAATTTGCAGTTATATAAACGTTGTGCTTTCTAAAAAGTAATTTAGTGCTATTTATAAACGTCGTTATATGTCCAAAATACCTTTTTTAATAGATTTTTTAAAATTATTACCATGCTAACATATCATAATCTCAAACATCAAGATGAGTCCCTAGGACTAATTTCATTGTACCAATGCCTTTTGATATTCATATCTCAACCTACTTGTGCTTGGGGCCTCGAATATTTTGGGCCCATTTTTTTTAATTATAATTAAGGTTCATATATGGGGAAAAGTCCATAGACGCTTACCATTGATCCATGTAAATGTTGGGCTCCAACACAGTTGTTAGTTTCCTGAGATAGATAACGGCCAAAGTTGAGTCCACCGGGCTGATGAATTTCGCACAATCAACCGTGAGGCTCGCATATCAAAAATATTCAGGACATGTTTATGTTATCATTCTTTATATTGGATTCGATATATTGAACCCCGAATATTTATTGATTTTAAAATTATTAATTAAATACTTAATTAATAATTCTTTACAATTAAATAATTAAATAATTATTAAATATAATATTATAATACAATATTATTCACTTTTCATACATGATTTGATATTAAATAGAATATAATAATATATTATTATTTTTTCAAACATGATTTGCTATTTACAATGAAAAATAAATAATTTTAAATCCTATAACAAATAAGAATCCTTACTATTCACAAAATTCTGAATATTGAATTCCAACTAATTCTAATCAAAACAGGCCCTTAGTATCAACATTTAGACAATATTTAACATTTTTTTAATAATCTACTCATCATTTTAAATAATTAATTAATTTTTCCTCTTCTTTAAACAATTAATGATTGACTACTCCGTACAATCACTACAAAAAATAGTATCCTGTTTACTGATAGGTTTGTTGACGGGCACTACCCGTCAGCATTTTTGGCGTCAATATACTCGTCAGTATTTTTGGAGCTAATAAGTGTATACTGACAGTAAACTAACACATGATTATCCCATTAAAGTTATTTTTACTGATCAGTGCTTTGAAATTCATACAAAGGAAACATGGATGTTATTGGCTAAGGGTTGTCGCGAAGATGGCCTCTACATTCTGGATCATGAACAATCTGATCTTATTGCAGCCTTACGAACCAAGAAGCTTCGTGGTTCATTTGAACTTTGGCATCGTCGCTCAGGGCATGCCAACTTTTCTATTATTTTATTATTAAATAAATTGGGCTTGCTATCGGTTACCTCATTATTACCGATGCCCACTATTTGTTCATCTTGCCAACTTGCTAAAAGCAAACATTTGTCATATATATATTCTCTCAATAATAAACGAGCATCTCGTGTTTTGAAATTAATTCATTGTGATTTATGGGGTCCGGCACCTGTGCATTCTCATAGTGGATATTTGTATTATGCCTTGTTTATTGATGATTTTTCAAGGTTTACCGGCTGTTTCCGTTACGCTTGAAATCGGATTTTTACTCAGCCTTTGTCCAGTTTCAAGCATTAATTGAAAATCAATTTTCCTGCAAAATCCAGTCATTTCAAAGCAACGAGGGCACTGAATTCACCAATCATAAGTTGCAGGGCTTATTTCGTGACTGTGGCATTCGTTATTTTGTCTTGCCCATATACTCCTGCTCAAACAGGAGAGTTGAACGAAAGCACCGTCACATCACTTAGACAGGGTTATCCATGTTGTTTCATGCATCTGTTCCCTTGTCCTATTGGGTTGAGGCATTTTCTACAGCTGCTCTTATTATCAACAGGTTACCTACTGCTATTCTTGAGAACAAGTCACCTTATGAATTACTATTTTCCATATGATTATTTTCATATATTTGGGTGTCGAGTTTATCCATGCTTACGAGATCATACCACAAATAAATTTTATCCTAAAAGTGTTCCTTGTGTTTTCCTTGGTTACAGTTCTCACCACAAGGTGTTTGTTTGCCTTGATCCTGTCTCTTCCAAGCATTATATCATTCGACATGCTCGTTTTGATGAAAGTTGCTTGTCGTTCTCGGTTTCTTCAGCACAAAAGCTCGTCGACACTCTTGAGTATTCAGCTTTTCTGGATCCAGCTCCTCAGGCTCCTTCATTAGCCACCCCATATGAACCACCTCTCTCGGCCCATGTTTACTCCTCATCCTGTTGGCTATGTCCAACTGTCGTTTCCTCGCCTAACGAGAATCCTCTGGCTGACCCTCCTCCAGCTACACCACCGACTATCCTGCTGATTCCGCCTCCACCTCCGGCTCCCCAGCAACAGACCGATCCTCATCTAGCTGCTCCACAGGTGGTTCCTCCTGTATCTCCTGCGCCTTCGCAGCAACAGCCGACCTCGGGCTCCTCTACTGCTCCCTTAGGCATCTCTCATCTCACGCGTACTCGCTCCAAGGATGATTTATTCAAGATTAAGCATCCTCCATCTCATGCTTTCTTGGCTCATAATTCTCTTTTACATGTTCTTCACACTGCCCTTGTTCCGAAGGGCATTAAATATGCTCTCAAGAAGCTTGAATGGGTGGCTTCTATGGATGCTGAAATTCAAGCCTTGCATACTAATAATACGTGGGAACTCATACCTCGTCCCCCAGGTTCAAATATCATTAGTTCTAAGTGGGTTTACCGCACTAAATTCTTGTCAGATGGTTCCATTGATCGCTACAAGGCTCGTCTTGTGGCTCAGGGTTTCACGCAGATTCCAGGTTTTGATTACACACACACACCTTTAGTCCTGTAGTCAAAGCCTCCACTGTTCGTATTGTTCTCTCTATCGCCGTCATGCAGCGTTGGCCCCTTCGACAAATAGACGTCAACAATGCATTCTTGCATGGCCTTCTTGACAAACCCGCATTTACGGAGCAACCTCCAGGATATGTTGATCCAACGCGTCCCTCATATGTCCGTCGTCTCAAAAAGGCAATTTATGGCTTAAAACAAGCCCCTCGAGCTTGGTTTCACCGTTTCAGTGACTTTCTCATATCTTTGGGTTTCACTTGGAGTAAGGCCGACACATCCTTATTCATATTTCACATCGGTGCTTCTCTCATTTATTTGTTGCTTTATGTGGATGATATTGTGGTCACTGGTAATGATTCTTCTCTTCTGGAGAAACTTATTTCTCGTATTCGTCGAGAGTTCGCTCTAAAAGATCTCGATCGCCTGAATTATTTTCTGGGTCTTGAGGTCACTTACTAAAATGTTGGGCTATTCTTAAGTCAGTCTAAGTATGCTCGGGATATTCTTGATCGGCCTGAAATCCTTCATTCCAAGCCTGTTTCCACTCCTTTGGCTCCAACTGACGTTCTTCGGGTGGATGGTAAAGCATTCTCTGACCCTAATCTGTATCGTTCTTTGGTGGGTGCCTTACAATATTTGATGATCACTCGTCCTGATATATCTTTTGTCGTTAACTATGTTAGTCATTTTCAGTCTGCCCCCACTACTGTTCACTTTCAGGCTGTTAAATGCATACTTCGGTATGTGAAAGGGATGTTGGATCTCGGCTTATCCTTCACTCACGACACACCTAGTTTGCTTGCTTACTCTGATGCTGTTTGGGCTCGCTGTCTCGACACTCGTCGCTCAATATATGGTTATTCCATTTTCTTGGGGCCCAATCTTGTCTCTTGGAGTGCTGAGAAGCAACCTACTATTGCACGTTCCAATTGTGAGTCTGAGTATAGGGCCATGGCCAATGCTGCTTCCGAGGTCATCTGGGTAACCCATCTTCTTCGCGAATTACGAGCCCTTCCCTCTCCAGTTCCGGCCTTGCTTTGTGACAACAAAAGTGCGATCTTTCTGTCACAAAATCCTGTTGCTCACAAACGAGTAAAGCACATTGACATCGACTATCACTTTGTTCGTGAACTTGTTGCTTTTCATCGTCTATCAACTCAGTTTGTTCCTCTCACCTGCAGCTCGCTGATATTTTTACAAAGGTCTTCCACGTCCTTTGTTTGATTTTTTCAAATCCAAGCTTTGCATGGCTCCTCTACCGCAACGTTTGACGTGGGGTGTTAGAATAGACGACCTAAAAGATTCTTAGATGAGTTGTCATATCTTAATATATATTTATGTATATTTGATTTACTTAATTTTAGGATCTTAATTGTTGTAATTATAATTCTATATATATATATAAATATAAATAAGTGAATAATAGACTCTCATCCTCAGCTAAGGAATTACAATTACTCTCACACGTGTTAATTTGAAAATCGCAATTCAACTTCGTATGTCAGATTATGACACTGAGTTTTTCTATATAGTTTTTTTCAGTGTACGTACTGCAAATTACATCTACCATTTATATGGAAAGTCTCGGATTGACTTGATACATTTGTTGCTGTTTGATTTTAGAACAAAGCTTTAGATCTATTTCTTTCAATGCTTATATATATAAAATGTAACTGACAAAAGTAGGGTAAGTAAAAGGGAAAGAACAAAAGATGCATGTAGAAAAATCTCAGGAAGATAGTTGTACCACATTATAATAGTATATGTACAATATCATATTTATTATTATTGGCATATGTATCATAGACTAATAATAAAAATAGACACAAAGCCCAGAAAACAACAAAAGAGAAGTGGAGAAATAGGGATGGTCACTTAGATCTCGTGCTGCTTTTGCACATGTGAACCTTTCTTCCTAACCCCAAAGGGGACCAAAAACTTTTCTTAGCATTCAAGTTGGCTAAAGTGTCTCTATCAGGGTTACTTTAGTCATTCACGCTTGAAAATTAAATAGCACATAATTAAAGACCCATCTCTTGACGCGCCCACAATCCCTTTGAACACAATTTATAACAATTTTGAATTTACATACTTGTACACTATACGTATATTATAGATACACAATTAACTGATGAAAATTTGTAAGAGTCAATAATTGTTGTTTATTCATTTCATTCTTATTGTATCGTAATATAGGCAAACATTCCATAAGACCATTTAATACATACACTATTTACATTTTAATGCATCATGTATGTCTTACTGTGCCTAAAGTCCACTTTATTTATAACAAGCTAAAATCTTAATTTATACAAATTTTTGTGCATCTCAAATACTATATATATTTGTTATTTTATTCATAATTACACGTGATGAATCAAATGCAAACTGAGAGAAAGCTGAAAGACTTTATATATATTTTAAAGATTTTTTAATTACTTATATCTTTTTCTTTGTTTTTTAATTTTCCCCCTTTTTCTTTTAAGGAGTATCCCATGATTATCGGTTAAGTGTGATCTTTACTCTCTTTCTAAAATGAGAGGCTATTTAATATTTATATATACTGATTTGCATATGTTGAAAAGTTTGGTATAGCTGCAATTATTTAGAGGTAAGTCTGTACAATCATTGTTAATAAAAGTCTACGTCAACATATATTATAGATAGCAAATTTCATAAATTAGTGATGAGCACGTTTTAAGTCTCACAAGTTAATTACGTGCTCAATTAAACTAAGTGTCGTGAAATCTATACATGCCTTATTTCAGTTAAATTGTAGACTCAATCCATGCTTTAGTCTTTTTATTAATTTGTAATATAATCAAATAAGAATAACATTTGAATCAGAATAATGTACAAATATATATATCACGTACTATGCATGCGATTGGTTGAAAGAAACCACGAGTAAAGGGGTACAATTGTAAATTCACACTCCCACTAGACCCAATACAAACATAAACATAAATAGTACAAATATTTTAAGGAGCATGTTCAAAATGCCAATGGAGCAACCACCACCATGCAACATTAACGGGCAGAGCGCCGTCCCTTCCCCGAACGGCGGCTCCGCCGCCGCCGGAAACTCCCCGAAACAAAGAGGTGGCGGCACGCGCCACCCCGTGTACCGGGGCGTGCGCAAGCGGCGCTGGGGGAAATGGGTGTCGGAGATCCGGGAACCCAGGAAGAAGACCCGGATATGGCTCGGGTCGTTCCCGGCGCCGGAGATGGCGGCCAGGGCATACGACGTCGCTGCGTACTGCCTGAAAGGCGACAAGGCTCAGCTGAATTTCCCCGACGAGATCGAGCACTTGCCGCGCCCATCCACCAGCACCGCCAGGGATATACAGGCGGCGGCCGCGCTGGCGGCGGAGAAGGGCGGCGCCGTGGAGAGGAGCGGAGGCGGGGATGACTTCTGGGCGGAGATAGAGCTGCCGGAGTTGTTGATGGATTGTAATGGCTACTTGTCGGAGGTATGTTGTTGGAGCTCTTCTAATTGTGGTGGGGAGTTACACTGTGATGCCACGTCGATGGACCTATTTAATTAATGTAATTTAATACGCGTGCCAAATTATTCAACCATATATTAATAGATATTAATTCTTGGTAGCGGATTGTAATGATGTTGAATTTTCATTTTTTTTTTTCTATTGAAGTATGTAAATTCTCTCGCTCTATTTTTTTCTTCTTGGATTAGATTTAATTCTTAGTGCGAATCAAAGATGTGATGATATAGTTTATGCGCAATTATTACACGTAGTTTTGTTTAGCTTGATTTTCTTTAAAGCGAACAAATCAAATATTGATGAAAATAAATATTGATCAACAGTAATAGAAAGTTATCAAAATCAAATTAATGAAATTGATCTTGAATATGAATAGTAGCGCGACTGAAATATCAAATAACACAAAATAGTTTTTATTAAATAAACAAAACTCAATTATTAAGGGATTGTGAGAATACACAATCCATTCGGAGGTGACATCCATTCGGAGGTGACGAACATAAAGTACATAATAAGAAAGAAGAAGCATACAAGAATTTATTGTTATAAAATAATAGTACGAAAAGTGAAATGCTACTAAATTGTACTTACACTTCTTACAAATGCTAAAATCAAACAAAATTGGAAAACAAAATGAAATTAAATACTAACACCTATCGAATCAGATTGATAAACAAGTCGAGGCGAGAAAGATCCCTTTTCGCAAGATACATACATCTCATGTAGTGCTAACGGAACATGCACAATGTTCTCAAAGATACAACAACTTTAATATCTTTGAAACTATATCATACTTCAATTGCAACAAACTATAAATGATGCGAAAACTGAGAACAAAATTGAAAATTGTGTGAGAATTTTAGTGCAAAAAAAAAAAAAAAAAAGGCAAAAAGAATTGGTTCTGTGTGTTTCTACCTATACTTTCTAAATTTATTTATGAACCTTTCCATGCATGTTTGTGTTGAAAGGGTAGAGCAGCTGCAATTAGTGGTTTTAACTCTCCACTATAGCTAGTACTTCAATCATCACTGCAATTAGTGGCTTTAACTTCCCAATACAGCCACTAACTCCATCATCACATTTTTGAAACTCCTCAAATACTCCTCAATTGTTGCTGATTAAGTTGAAGGACGAGCTCCACTACTGCAGAAAGGGGTTTTCACGGCGGTTCTGGAAAAATCGCCATTAAATATGTTTTAATGCCAGTTTTCCAGAAAACCGACGTTAAATCCAGAATTTAACGGCGGTTTTGTTCAAACTGCCGTAGAACCTTACATTCTACGGCGGTTGTCAAAAAACCGCCGTTAATTAATTACTAATTAACATCGGTTTTGAAGAAACCGCCGTGAATTATCAGGTATTCAAGGCGGTTCCATAAAAAACACCGTTAATTAGTTCATACCTTAAATTAGTTCGCTGAATTTAACATCGGTTCCACAAGAACCGTCGTAGAAACTTAAACATTCTATGGCTTTTTAGTAGAACAGCCGTTAAACCACAATTTTTCATGGCGGTTATAGTAGAACCGCCGTAGAAAGTGGATATAATTGTATTAAGTCCAGCGGATCTAACGGTATTATGTGTAGACTAATTCTAATCTAACGGTACAGAACATGGACAACACATTAATCCGCATTTAACAAAAATAACCAATAAGAACAACCCATTTGTAAAGTATACATCTCCATCCTTCGTTTTTTTCCCCAATTTCAGAATTGGCGAACACAAATTTCTCCTTCACTCGGATCCTCTCATATTTCTTCCCCAATTTCAGAATTGGCCACACAAATTTCTCCTCCATCGAATAATCGGCTTGACGATCCAACAGGCAGAAATCGGCGGCAGCGTGCGACTCTCCGACTCTCCGGTTAGGGTTCGTACGTACAACGATAGTGGTGAGTAATAGAAATCTCACTGTCGTGGTTTGCTCCACCGTGACTGTAGCGCTAGCCATCGCGAATCGGGTGCTTTACAAGCTCGCCCTTGTTCCGATGAAGGAATTCCCCTTCTTTCTGGCTCATCTCACCACTTTAGGAGGCAAACAGGGTCTGTTTTCTTTCTGGATATGGTGAGTTTAAGGCCTCGCACACGATGTTTCTTCTTTTTCATATTCGCATTTGACGTCTTAAAAATAAAATTTGAAAAATAGAGGAACAACACTATCTCTTTTAAGTTTAGTGGTTGATTAATTTTTACTCTACTTTGTAGAGCTTGGGTCTGGGTATGGCAATAGCTGGAGTTTCAGGCCGAGTAAAACACTAAGAGCTTGTATTTCTCAGGTGGATTTATTATTATTATTATTATTATTATTATTATTATTATTATTATTATTATTATTATTATTATTGTTGTTGTTGTTGTTGTTATTGTTGTTGTTGTTGTTGTTGTTGTTGTTGTTGTTGTTGTTGTTGTTGTTGTTGTTGTTGTTGTTGTTGTTGTTGTTTTATCAGCATGATTGATTCTCTGTTATCTCCGAAAAAAATTAGAAAATAGAATTATGTGTTCAAAATCATTTTTAGAGCACTGCAATTCTCTTTCATCATTTTGATATAAACAATTGTTTATGTTTTGTGGCTTCAGTTTTACCTCAATTTGATCGACGAAGAAGAGATATTGGTGAAATTGTGTTTGAGTTTGGTAGTGTTCAACATTTCTATTCCACGAGATGCCTACTTGTTATTCGGATTGAAACTTCGTGTTCGACATTTCTATTCCACTGTATTCGATGAATGGTTATTAACTTAATTTGACAAAGTGGTGTTGGTGAAATTGTGTTCTTGTGTTGAGTTTGGTGGTGATAGTGGGGAATTATGTTGATAATTTTTCTAACTCATTTTTTATGCATTTATGCGCTACATGACAGCTTACTATTCGGATTGAGTTTTCTTGTTTCACAGCTCTATTCCATTGTATTAGATAAATGACATGTATAAAATTGTGACATCATCTTGTACATGTGCTTTCAAAACAGTAGAATAGGTAGTGGGATAGGATATCTGGACTCTATTAACTCTTGTTAATATATAGTGAATCTGTGAATGTGCTCGACCGCTCTCCAAAAGTTATCAAGAATTAGTGGGTTTTTAGTTACCTCTCAATGCAAGTAGCGTGAATGCCATAATCTTGTCACCTTAATGAATAATAGAGCAAACATGGATCAGATGATGTTTTTTAATCTAACTTTCTCTTAAAGAGATCAGATTATTTGTTCTAATGATGTGTTTGAGTCTAACTATCTCTTGAAGAGATTGATTATTGATTTCATCGGAGAAAAATTCAAATATGTAGGAAAAGTGATACTTAATTTGCAGGGATAATTATTGAAAGAAGTATGTTTTTTTTAATTGTCAATTACTTATCAAAATCTGGTATTGTTGTTTATTATGACACGCAGGTATTAAGACAGGCCAAAGCCTCAACTCAAGCCTAAGTTTTGTTTGGTCGATAAATTTAAGAAGAAAAGCGATATGTTGGGAGTCAAGATCATGTCAAATTTCGCAGAGTTCACATCCGTCTTATTATTCGTATCAAGTGTCCGACTCCTTGCACAACTTATTAATGTCGTATTTTTTAATTGACTCGAAATGACCTAAATATTTTATGAATATGTATCCTATTGACACTTATTCATTTTAATAGAAAATATGGTTTATTAGTTTTTATAATTGTATTTGTATTTAATTTGTATTTTCATTTCTTTTTTTTTTTTTTTTAATTTTTTCACTACTTTCTAGAAGGTATTTTCCAAAACCGCCGTAAATTGTCTGTTCTGGAAAACAGACTTTCTAAAAGGTATTTTTCAACAACCGCCGTAAAAACACTGCATTCTACGGCGGTTCCAAAACCGCCGTTAAATGCCTTCCAGAACCGCCGTTAATTTCAACTTCTTTACGGCGGTCGATATAACGGCGGTTCAAAAACCGCCGTTAAAAGCCAAAAAAACCCGTCGTAAATGCCCTGTTCTGCAGTAGTGCTCATTCTATTTGGAGAACTGAATTGGTTCAAAACCGATCTAATATACCCCGAGAGAGGTTGAGCTCATTCTATTTGGAGAACTGAATTGGTTCAAAACTAATCTAATATATCCCAAGATGGGCCCATGACCCAAGACCCAAAGAGTTCCGAGTACTAAGTCAATTAATTGCCAAGATTCAAGACCAAGGCAAAGCCCACAGTTGCAAACACAATCAACTAATGCATGAGTTTAATCATATGATACTCATTACAACTTTATCTTTTTAATGTGGAATTTGACACATTTTCCTTTAAAATGACTAATTTACACATTTTATTCCCCACTTACTGAAAATCAATTTTGAAAAAATAAATATTCTATGATTATCTACTCAATACGTGTAATAATAATATTATACCATTTAATGTTACATGAATTATATATTTAACCATAAATATTAATCATAATAAAATTAATTTTCGAATATTTATTAATCAATCGATATATGTCTACTCAATGATTTATGAATTAAATGATATACGAAGGGTTCAAAGAACACGTATCCGGGAGCAAGTCGGATTTTGAAATTCAAGTAAAAGAGTCAGTCAAAAAAATGCCATCGAAGGTTTTATTTTGTTTAAAAAGGATTTCATTTCCCCCCTTCGTAAATGGAAATGGAAATAAATTTGGGCCTTTTGCAGTTCATAACGTAGAGCATAAAGTAAGATTTAAAAGCTTTGGGCCTAGTATTCACAAGGATGTCCGGTTGTTTTGTCGAGCTCAACAACTGTGATTGAAACTTGCTAAAACTTTGTTAGAATGAGAATATGCTAAAAAATACTATTTTTTTTTTTCATATATTTTTTTTCTAATTATACAATTTATTCTCTTCCTTACAACATTAGTTAAACTTTATCTCAAAATTATGAGATTTTCGTTAGCATTAATTTTGGAATATCTAAAATATATTTTAGGTAGTTTAGTTATTTTGCTTATTTATTTTTAACAATATAATTAAAATCTTACTTCAAATATCATTCTTTAAATCAATTGTTCCAATTCAATCTTTTTTTTATTAGTTTTTTTCGACCTCTCCCGCTTTTTTTTTTTTAATATAACTTTTAGTATTGATTTAATGTCTTGTCTCCATGTCCCGATAGACATAATTGAAATTTGTTTTCCTTTTATTTCCCCTTTTATATATATATATATATATATATATATATATATTCATTTTTAAACTTTGACAATAAATGGTGATTGTGGGACAGATGAGTTACGACGGATAATATTATTTTTAATTTAATTTCTCATTCATTACCTTTTAAAGAAATATTTTTAAAAATATTTCATTTATATATAACTAATAAAATATTGATTTGTTGTTTAATTTAAGTTGATTAAGATTTATGTGTTTTTTTATACATTCTTTATTTAAGTGAAATAAAAAAATGTTTGATCTCTTGTTTATTTTATAAGATGTTGATTTACTGTTTGTTGTAAGTTCTTAGGGTTTGTGTTTTATACAAATTTTTATTTTAAGTGGAACAAAAAAAATGTTGATACTATGTAATGTCTAGTTATTTTATGTTACGTAAGATAAACTAGAAATCAACTAAACGATGATATACAATATAATAAAAAATAATATATATATATATATATACACATATAGGGATATGATTCTCATTTTGAACCTACCTACCTACCTATATATATATATATATATATATATATATATATATATATATATATATATATATATATGTAGGTAGGTAGGTAGGTTCAAAATGAGAATCATATCCCTATATGTGAACGTAAGGTCAATTATTGGCCTTAAATCTAATTAAATGGATGGATCGAGTTTTTTTTGTGTATTTTCTTATTTAATTAAAAGTATTAAGATTGTATAATCAACCCCTATTTATTAATTCTGTTGACACCTTGATGAGGTGTCAACTCCTTATGCCTCCATTTACACATGTCTTTTTCTTATTAATCAAATATCTTATGTGTCAATTTGTAAAAAATCTCTATTTTTTACTTCCTTTTATAATTTTTGGTCTACGGTATATAATAGAGCTTTTTTTCTTATTTGTTTAGCCCTCATTAAAAATAATCCCGTCAGACCTTTAGAAACCTAACCCTCATTAATAGGTTGTTACATAGAAACCTAATCACAAGTTGTACAACGGCGAATCCCTCCGTCAACTTCCCTGGAGATACAACGGTGAATCCCTCCTTTTAAACCAATATGAGACGATGATGTTGCTGCCAAGTTTTTTTAAAGTTGTGATTTCTCCCATTAATCACTACATGGTTAGTTTTTCGATTTATGTTTTCACAATTTTCTTTATAAAATTGAGTTAAAACAATCTATTTTCTAAATTTAAATCTGTTGAATTGTTGCCAGGTTTTGTTGATTTCGCCGTTGCCCATTTTTCTAAAGTTTGGATCTGTTGAGTTGTGATTTGGAATCTTCTGAATTGTGGCCCTAATTGATTGATTTGTAATTGATTAATAAAATATTTTTCATTTTAATCTTCTTACAGATCTGTGCAAATTTGGCGTAAATTTGTGAGAATTTATTTGTTACAGATTGATTGATTTGTGCGAATTTATAAATTATTATTTTGAAGATTAGTTGCAGATATTGATTCATATCTTTCTGAATATGCATTTAATTTTTACGCTTTTGTTTCATCTTTATTTGTGCATATTTTTTGATTCATAATTATACATCTGTTGATTCACACATTTTAATATGTGTTTTGTTTGAACATGCAGATCTCGGTGGAATGTGTTCTTGAATTGTTTGTGATGCAAAATTGTAGCTTCTTTCTTTATTAAATTATGGCCGGTGGTACAATGATGTGATCAATGCATAAATTCTGACTGCTTGGAAATTGTGCTTTCTTTTGTACAATCATTGTATGCTTTTATACGCACATATGTTGACATGTTTTAAGCTATTCAGTTGGCTGTTGGGCTTGTGTAGTGAATACTGATTCTACCTAATTGATTTCAGCTTATTATGGAAAAGCCCTCCTGTTTCATGAGCTATCGTAATTATTATCATCATTATCATCATCACATAATTTTGAGGTATTCCATTTGTCTTTATGCTACCTTTAACCATTTTTTCCCCCGCAGTGAACCTGCCATACCCACAAGTCAGCAGCAAAAAATGAGTAAATGCAAAGATTTGACCAATAATGACGATGGGAGTAATCTGAATAAAATCGTGAAAACAAGAATTAAAGGTCGAAAAGCATCATCACTGATTCATAAAAACCCAACTAGCCAGTCTCACAAAGTGGCTACGCCCAACGTACACGGTGAGGATATGCAATTTCACGTTGTTCCTGCAAATGCTGCCGAAGTTCAAATGAAGAAGAAAACTGCAGATCCCCATACTGACGGTGTTATCCATAAGGATAAGGATATTGACGAGCCGAAGCCCGAAATTCTCTCATCAAAGAACCATAGTAGTAGCAAAGGGAAAGAGAGCGGACCTCAGGATACTTCAACTCATAGGTCAAATGGTAAAAGCTCACATGCAAGCAAATCCCATTCTGGAAAACAATTGAATGATGCCGACAATTTAGAAAAAGGTGGACTTGCAGTAAGTTTTGATCTTAACTTGCCAACAACGGTGAGTAATTGCTTTATGCATGTTTTTTTTATTCCTATGTATCGATTTAATCCTTCCTTTTTGATGTTTATGCTTGTGGTATTTCCACTTTGTACAGAAGGTTGCCTTTATGCCAAGAAAGGAAGGATCGAGCTCTCGCCCGAAAAGCACAACGCTCGAGAAGGCCATTAGGGAGTTAGAGCAGACAGTAGCAGAATGTATTTTTCGATTACTAACTATTGTTATTTTCTCCAGTATTAATTATACTGCAATTTTGTACAATTTGGTATTTTCAATTTTTCAATATAATTATCGTTTTAATTTCAAATGTTGTTTTTTGCGTGTACTGTATAAATATTTTGGTTTCAGAAATATGACACAGAGTTTCCAACATCATGGGACATTAATATTGGTAATTGGTGAGAAATAAATGCGAATGAGACATATTTTTGGTTTCTTCATTAATATTGGTAATTGGTAATTTTTGGTTTCTTCATTAATATTTTTGATGATTAGGCTACAAATACGAAATATAGAAGGCGAAACGTACAATATTGAGAAATAAATGCGAGTGAGACAATTCACTTTTATCCATTGCTACATAATCAATTTTAATACATTATTATGGTATTACTTAATATATATTTTAAGAAATCTGAGTCAAGCAGTAATTGATTTTGTCAATCAATCTTAATTTAACAATAAATTAATATGATTATCGTTATGTCTATCAATATTAGTTGATTAATTTTATTTTATATATTTACAAAGAACTCAATCAAGCATATTAATGTAGAATATTGTCTTCAAATTGTTGACGACAGAAATATTATCTGTTTAAAACCAAATATCAAATATGATTGGTGATTAATGCTAAATTGAAATTACCAGATTATACGGGATTCTATATAACATATCTTATAAAATCGGATTATTATTGATTGTACATAATATATTGATATCAACATTTGTTTAGAATTCCAGATTATTAATATGCTTGATTAAATTACCTAAAACTGTTTTATACATACTAAATATATACTTGATCAATAAATTGTTTAATTCGAATTATGGTAATACATAACTAATACGTAATATATTTGTACCGATATCAATAATAAATTGATTAACTATGTATTAAAATCTATAATTGAGCGGTTATTTTGCTTGATCGTTATCAATCAAATTTGATTTTAGGTTTTCAATTCCTTAGTATGACAGATAACGTATCAAAAAAAATATGATACATTCCATAGAAAATAAAATTCTCATCCATATTTTAATACTTCTATCGAACACTATAAATATTACTGTCTAATCAAATCCCTATTATTACAGATTCATATTTGTATTTTCCTTAATGATTAGCACGGATTTGTCTTGGTTTTTATTAGTATTTTAGTTTATTTTTCTTATTGTTTTTGGTATAAGTTGGACGATTTAAGCTTAATCTCGTATTTTTATAATTCTAGCTTATTTTACCGCATTTTGATCGTAATTGATGCAAGTAGGTGATATTTTGTTGTTTTTCACCTTACAGCTAAGTAACCGGAAGAGTTCAACGCGTAATAGACGAGGTTCGATGTTCAAGAAGTGAAAAACAAGCTTTCCGGTGAAACGAGTAGCAAAAGATCGAGAGTTGGAGACAGATGCTCTGTCGCGTCGACTGACGCGACCGTCGACGCAACTTGCTGAAGCGTCGACTGAAGGAGCGTCAGTCGACGCACCGTCGACGCAACTTGCTGAAGCGTCGACTGAAGGAGCGTCGAAAGCTTACTAAAATTAAATGGAGAATCCCAAACTTGAATTACAAAT